>QNUK01000363.1:683612-729981 GCA_013621035.1 Clarias magur
AAAATCAGTGATATCCATTATTGGTGGGATGAAGGGGGTTCTTGAATCATCCAGTCTGCATATTGCTGTTAGTGGGATGTTCAATGCTGTAACTAATGTCCTAACATTGACACCAAACTCTCTCTCTCTCTCTCTCTCTCTCTCTCTCTCTCTCTCTCACACACACACACACACATTCTCTCTCTCTCTCTCACACACACACATTCTCTCTCTCTCTCTCTCTCTCTGTGCTTGTGTGCATTCTGATTCAGGAGGTTTGAGAAATAGTTTATGTGGCACAGTGTATTCACGGTTCTAATAAACAAAACAGGCCCAGCTTCCCCTTCCAGTGACTGCCAGGACTCCTTATCATCATCTGATCAAATATTTATGTGATGACACACTGCATTCTCACTCATTCACAGACAATTAATATTAACTGTCAATTATTTACTGATTCCAAGGTGTGTAGTGAGGTCTCTGGGGATAAGATCGACCAGGGTTCAGAACAACATAATTGACTCTTCATTTTGTCTTTAACTCCTGAGCTTCTTATTTGTATTCATTTTGCAGCCTTCTTGTTGTAAATATTAGTTTTTTTAATGATTTTTTAAAAATGATTTTTTAAAATCTTTTTTATTATTATTTTTTACAGGAGTTAGACACTTAGTCAGTTAGTGTAGTGAGTGTAGTGAGCTCACTACACTTTGTTAGTGTAGTGAGCATCCAAGGTGCAGAAAAGCAGAAGCATTGATTCTTTGCAGAGATTTGAAGCTGAGGCCTGAGAAGTCCAAACAGGGACTAGACAATTTGATACCACATTTTCTGTTTGTGATATACATTACTGTTCAAGTTTGGGTTCAAAGGAATTACCTTGATTTTGCAAGAAACAGGACAGAGGGCAACTATAATAAATAATAATAATAATAATAATAATAATAATAATATAGACAAATAAATCTCATCATCTTATGAGATTACCGCTTTATCTTATATACAGGGTCAAAGGCAGTCTGGAGCCTATCCCAGGAGACTTTAAGCACAAGGTAGGGCCCACCCTGGAAGTTCCAATCCACGAATATACACACTACATGCAATTTGGGAATGCCAATTAGCCTAATCTGCATGTCTTTGGACTGTGGGAGGAAACCCACCAAGCACAAGGGCTCAAGGGCCCAACAATGGCAACCTTGTGGAGATGGGGCTTGACCAGTAACTCAGTACCTTAGCCCTCTGAGCCACCACTGCTCTGGATGTAGGAACCAAACCTGGAAGTGCAAGATGACAGTGCTCACCATTAAGCCACCATGCAACCACATAAAAATCTTTAAACTTAAAAAAGCTTTTTGTTGTTCGAAACTCAAAAAAGAAAATTTGAGAAATGGAAAGAAAGTGCTTGATGTTATATATTAAGCATGGTGGGGGAAAGGTGATGGTACTAGGTACTTTAGGTCTTGACTATATTTAAAGTTTATTTTTATAGCTAATCCAATTAATAAATTATAAGTTTAATAAAAAAATATGTAATAAGTCTTGTGTAAAATTATTCTTAAATGGGAAACAGCAGCAGAAAAAAGTTATATAACATTTATATTTTACAGGCGATTTCAACTGTTTATATTGCATGGTTAAGCCAACATTTTCCAGGACATTGGCTGGGACGATGCAGCTCATTCAAGAAGTCTTGATCTCACTCCATGTATTTTTTTTCTCGTGGGGCTAACGCAAACGAGGAGGTGTACAGGATAAAGCCTTCCACACTGGAGGACTTTAGGGCATGGATTCAGGAGTTTTTCAGCAATATACCAAATTACTTCCTTCAGAAGACATGCATTCAATCCCTGGCTATTTGAGATAACTGGTTGATGCCTAAGTTGAAGTTTTGCTTTCATCTTTATATGTACAATTTGTTTAAATAAATTTGTATTAGAAATCTGGACATTATTATAATTTTTTAATGCTTAATTACATTTCGCGCACCCTGAACATGTGGATAGCTCAACACATCAACAACAATGGAAGAACTTAAACTGGCAAATGGCAAATTACTTTACATTCTGTACAAATATCCTTATGAATAAAGAACTTAAATCTTCTCATTTTCTCAGATCCAACATGATTAGGCTTACAGTACATGTAGATTCAAATAAAGACTCTTAATCTCTTAACCTGTCTAATAAAAACACTTCAATCTCTCCCACACAAGCTCAAAGCCTGAAAATATTCAAATGGACAATGTGTTGCATCACGGGCCTCAGCGTCATGGCAACAAAAAACACTTTAGAATCTGTTCAACTGTAAAGACCTGATCATTCATCCATTCATTTAGGTGGCAGTAACGCACCACCTACAATTGCAGCTCAATTAAGAAGAAGACCAGGAAGAAGTACCAGCAGACAATGAAGATGGGTTGTACTTTTTTCATGCCGGATTTAAAATAATGAGAATAATTATTGTTGACAAGGAGTCAGAATGCAGAATGTTTGTGGTCCAAACCTGTTTAGTATATTTTAGCTGAAAATTACATATCTAAGTTTGTTCTTAAATTGCAAAAGGAATGCGAATACCACCTGTGTTGCAGCCAGCCAGTTAATAATCGTATGATATGATAGTATTTGCATAGGCATTAGCCTGCTGAACTTCATAAGCGATAACTAACACTAGTGAGGTTTAAAGTTGACTAAGGATTAAATTTGGCAGACAACACCTGGTTCCACATTTGCTTGAAGGAGAAACCTATGGAAGTGGGTATAAGACGCTCAGACATTTTAGTGTTCATTACTATGGCATTAAAATATTCATTATCTTACTTAAGGATAAACTCTTTAGAAACAACCATGTTGTGAGGTACCATTCAATCTCTATGTCTTAACGGTCAGGATCAAGTTTCCCTAAGGCCCTGGGGGTTGGGTTACAGCTCAGGAGGGGGTGTAGTGTGTTGGATTTTTTTTTAGGTGTGTGTGTGTGTGTGTGTGTGTGTGTGTGTGTGTGTGTGTGTGTGTGTGTGTGTGTGGTGGGGGTGGGGGGTGGAGGTGGGTGGTTGTTTGGGTTGTTTGCTAGCAGGCTTTTTGCTTTATACCACCTGTGTTTCCAATAGGCCTATGCTGATGTCCTGTGAGGGCTGCCTTTCCAGCTGCCATTCTTCATGCCTGTTTGTCAGGAGCTTTCAATAAGTCTCATGCTCCATGCTTGAAAGAGAGCAATGGAAAACCAGTGAAACAGGATGCTTCCTGTCCCATTAACTGGAAAATGCCTTTAAAGGAAACTGAGAACTGTTTAATTGGCTGATATTACCTCTTAGTGTGTATTAAATCCAATTCATTAGAACACATTCTGAGCATTTTTTTTATATATATTAAGCATTTTGAGTCCTCAGTTTTGAAAGTTTAGATGGAAAAAAGAAGAACTGGAAACACCTTCTAAGTAGTTGGTTATGAAAATTCAGGTCATGAAAAATCAGGTTGTAAATGTTCAAGAGATTCAGAAGAAAGTTACTAAAAAATTTCACATTTAACTTGCATCTTGTCAATTTTACCACTGGCCACTGCAACACTGTTCAATCCTTGATTAAGAAAATGTCAGATCCCAAACTATAACTTTAATCTCCTCTTTTCTTTTTTTCATTTCCCTTTCCTACCCTTTTCTTCTTTAATTACACCATGTTATGGAACTTATAACTAGAGACTTAGTGCATGCAGCATAGTACACCCAGAATGGGGTGCCAATCCATTGCAGGACACATACACTCATGCTCTTATTCACACACTACTGGCAATTTGGGAAGGCTAATTAACCAAGCGGAAACCAACTCGTTTTAATGGCTAATATTCAGTTTGTTCAATATGTAGAGGTATTCTTCCTTTAGCATTAGTGATAACTTTATTTATGATAGGTGTGTATTAGTTAGCACTAATACATAGATATATTAGTGTTAGAGAAGTGGATTTAGACTTTAGAGAGGGCTAGAGAGCATGAGAACAGTGTCATTCCTGTATCAGGAAGTCTGTGTGTTGCAGGCAGATATAGCCAGTTCCCAACTCCGGCATTAGAGCCCTCACAGAGGGTCGAGCAGGAGACCACTCTTCGGCATACTTGTTTAGCCAAATCTAAGGATCATTCCAAAATCTTTTAAATTAGCAGTTATTAAACCACTAATTAAGAAACCTGACCTCAACCCCTGTCAGTTGTCCAATTACAGGCCAATATCAAACCCTCCTTTTATCCTAAGATTTTGGAAAAGATAGTAACGCAGCAGCTCTGTTCATATCTATATAGAAATAGCATAAACAAACTGTATCAGTCAGGATTTAGGCCTCATCACAGCAGAGAGACATCACTTGTTGAAGTAGTAACTGACCTCCTATTGGCCTCTGATCAGGGTTGTGTCACTATGCTTATGTTACTCGACCTCAGTGCAACTTTTGACACCATTGATAATAGTATTCTTCTTCACAGTTTGGAAAACGTAGGAATTAGTAGTAGGAATAGTAGGAATTAATGGAATACCTCTCCTGGCTCAGATCCTATTTGACTAATCATTATCAGTTTGTAGATTATGATAGACATGCAGATTAGATGGTGACTAATCTGCATGTTCTCAAGTGGAGTTTGGTGTTCCACAGGGTTCAGTTTTAGGCCCACTACTATTTTCTCCTAAATGCTTCCTCTAGGAATTATGTTACGAACATAATTCGTAAGCATGGTATTAGTTTTCATTGTTATGTTGATGACACACAGTTATATGTCTCAGCAAAACCCAATGAGAAAAGACATCTTAATAAATTTGAGCAATGTGTGAAGGACATAAGAGACTGGATGTTAATTAACTTCCTTCTGCTTAATCCTGACAAGACAGAAGTTCTAGTCATAGAACCACATGCAGCTGAAAGCAAGCTTTTTGATCACACTTTAATTTTAAGTGGCCTTTCTGTTCTATCAAGTGCAACAGTAAAATACCTTGGTGTGATAATAGATTCCAGTCTTTCATTTGAAGCACAAGTGAACAATATTACAAGGATAGGTAATATTCTGCGTTTCTGTGACGAGCGGGTCTCACGAGGGGCAGAACTGCGCATAAATACTGCACTGTTCAGAACGGGCAGATCTGCAGGCTGCTACCTCACGGAGTTCTGAACAGGCAGAAGCATGGCCACATAGACACATGGTTGACACGCAATGCCACTGAAAGGCCATCAGCCCTCTCAATATCCTCCTCCTCACATAAGTTTAATGGTCATTTTTTATTGGCCAGTACCAGTAAAAAAAGACCTTGAAGCATGTATGTCTTAACCTTTGCTGTTGAGGTTGTCTGCTTGTCTCTTCAGCACTTAGAAAGTGCAGCTCCTTTACAGCTGGGTGCTCCTGCCAATGTAGCTGAGCAAAGGCCTGAGATGTTCCCAAATTGCAACTGACCCCTTTTGTTTGGAAGAGGACACTGTGTTGAAACAGACAGGAGTGGGATTTGTATTATGAGTGGAAAGCTATTCGTCTTTTCACACTGAGCATAGATGCAATTCTTTTTTCTTTTTTGAGGTCATCTTGCTTACATTGTCCCCTCATAGAACATCCTCAAATGGTTCTTATTTACCTCAGTTGCTCAGGTGTTTCTTTTTCATGTGAATATAAAAGGGTCTTAACCAAAGAATTTCCACTTTTGAGAACCCAAATTCTTATCTCAGCATACAGTTTTATACTTCTGGAATATATTTTTATATTTTTATTTTTGCAATCATTTATATTTTCATTTCCCTCTCTAGCATTATTATACCTGTTAATGCTATTCCTGCTATGGGCAGTATGGAAAAGCAAAAAAAATTTTCACCTCTTTGTAGGTTTGCAGCTCATTTGACCTTGGATATAGGAGGCAGTATTTTCTTTAGCAGGTGTTGGTCTTGGTTTTCCTTTTTCTCCTGTTGCACCTGATTTTCCATTTGCAGTAGTACAGCATTTAATCTTTTCTGGTGTCTTTTCTGCAAGATTTCTTCCCTCTTTGTGGTGCCTGAAATATAGACACTAGACACTTTCACTCTGTACTGCTACCCAAGCTTACCTGAAACACAGGTTACATCCACTAACAGCCATCGTAGACCTCCTTCTATCCATGCACATACTGTATTTGTTGCACTGTCTTTTTGCAGGGTTTCCACCATGTGTGTGGATAGTATTTATCCTGCTGACTACAACATTTTAAACAGCCTTTTCTCCTGTGCATGTATTGTATTCTATGTCTGTCAGAATTTGAATATCATCTGCGAGTAATGCGGTTTGCGAGTGTTCTGCAAGTTGAGCAAAGATTTGTAATAAATATCGACTTGAAAAACGAGCAAGTCTTGGTTTACGAGTATCATGTATCACGCATGTGCTTCTTGTTTTGCCTCCGAGCGTCACGTGATCACAACTGAGCCAATAATTTTTCTCTCTCTTGCGCTGTGGGTAATCTTCTCTGCTGCTGGGTCTTAGTGCTCGACTCTCACTGGTATAATCAACATCCGTGCAAGCGGAAAATACAATTTGGTTTTAGGAGTATTTTGGAATACGAGCTGGAAAGAATTATGCTCGTAACCCAAGGTTCCACAGTATATTACAACCTAATACAAAATCTACCATTTAATTTCTGTTGTTCTAACTCCAATATTTAGAAACCTGGTTCTTGTGGATCATGACCAAAATTCTCCTGGGTGCTCACTGAGGGTATTGACTGTTGATCAAAACTGATGCTGACTTTTCTGCTGCTCTCCTCTTTCCCTGGGCTACCCATGCCTCTATCTTCTTTGGTAACTGTCATGTGTCTGTAGTACACCTCCTGGTTGCTCCTCCTCACTTCTTATATGGTAATACTTCCTATTATCCTATTATGTGATGATATACATTACTGCTCATATCCCTTTTTCCGGTGAATAAACAAGAGAGATCATCAGATGACATTAGACGTGCTATGTGCATCTGTGTGTGGTGTGCATGTCTCTTTCTCCCAACCAGGAAGGTAGCAAGTAAGCATATCAGAGCACAGAAGACATTTCATGCTATTTTTCTATCACTTGTAGACTTGACAATTTGGAGGCTCTTGTCCTGTCTTCTTTCTTTAGTCAAAGTGAGCATTTATTTTGTTCTTATGCTATTTCTTGACATTCCTTGTTCAGAGAAAATTTTATTTCCCATCATGCTTTTATAAATATGTCTTGTTAATGTATTCCTGTTTTTTTTTTTTTTTAAAGAAAAGATTTCATCTAAATTTCTCTCTGGGAGGAAGGTAAATTAAATGTTTAGTGTTTTCTTTTATTTTCAAATCTTTCTCAGCCAGAGAATTTTTGTTCATGTAGTAATTTGTTCTGTGTTTTTTTTTAAGTTCCATTGCTTTTTTCATAGAAGTTTAGAAATCCATCATGTTTTGAAGAACCATTGTTCATCTTTTAATTACTTCATTCTTGTCTCACATTATTTTTTAAATAACTAATGTCAATTTCCCTTTGTCAGTAGGTTGTGGTGGGTGTGAGTGATTGTGAGAAATAAACACACAGACTAATTTTAAACAAAAACATACAAACAAAACATACAAACAAAGCTTCTGTCACGAACACTGAGTAAATTAAAAAAACATATTTAATGACTTGTTTTAAAATAAATATATCGACTAGTGAGTTTGTGGCCAGAGTTTAGGTCCATGACCATCATAAATCTATGTTTTCTTAGGGAACTTTTCACATGAACTCAGTTCCTGTATGCACACCACCATCTCTGTTTGCTGCTGGTTGCTATTCAAGTAGTGCATGATGACACGGTCAATGGGCAGATGACATAATGGCTCATGACATAATTTAGCGATACCTGCAGGCTTTAGCTAATTTTAATTGAAAATAATTGGTATCACTTCCCATATAAATGTGCTATTAGTTCCGATACTATTAGTTAAAGTCTATTAAAGTCCAACTGGAGCTCATGACTATCAAAGTCATGAGCTCCAGTTTCATCATGGTGTTTGATGTATTTTGCAAAATAACAATAAAGTTTAATCTAATATAATATAATATAATCTAACTGCGTGAAAGTGAGAGCTCCCCATTTCAAAACTGGTGTGTCATGTTTTGAACCATGTGATGTAAAAAACCAGCAAACACCGCACAGCTAATTCATACATTTCTGAAATAAAGTAAATTGGACATACCTTCTGGCAAAGCTGTAGTAAATCAATGATTTGGTCAGCAATGGTCAGCTGAAATTCAGACTATACAACACTGCAAGTCTTGTTTTTAATCATAAGAAATATTTAAGTGATGTACAACTGACTAAACTAGGCTTAATCTAGTATTAATATACTGTATATGGAGGGTCCTTGGGCAGTAGCAACATTGAAAGGTGGTTATATTGTCCATGGTGGGGGAGGAGTGATACTCTCTAAGCATGAGCCAGACTTGATCCATCATGATCCAGGTTTTTGTGTCCCCTTTTGAAGCATGATTTTCATGAATATTCTTGTTGAAACTTTTGCAGTTGCAGTGATTAAAATCACCATTGACAACAAAGGCTCTGTTAGGATATACTGTCTGCAGTCTGTTAATAGTGGCACTGAGTTCTTCACTGCTGTATTAGCAGGGTTTTACACTGCTATCACAACATTGCATGGGAGCAAACATGGTATATAAAAGGGCCTGCACATAATATTCAGGTATTCAAGATTAGCACAGCAGTGAGAAGAAACAGCAACAGAGACAGTGCACCTGTGTTATGGCTTTCTTACAAGCTCCAATGGTAACTGGTCAAAGTTGACCAATGTAGTCCGAAACAGAATTTTGTTAAATGTCACTCCTCTTCTGAGTCCGGAATGCTGTCACACACACACACTAATGTGGCTTTACACAAAACTGGCGCATTCAGTGTTAATTACTCTGTGCAAATACCAAAAGCATGTCGTCTCAGGAAGGCGGCACGGTGGTGTAGTGGTTAGCACTGTCGCCTTGCACCGCCAGGGCATCCCCAGTCCAGGCTCGATTCCTGTCTCTGTGTGCATGGAGTTTGCATGTTCTCCCCGTGCTTGGTGGGTTTACTCCGGGTACTCCGGTTTCCTCCCACAGTCCAAAGTCATGCAGATTAGGCTAATTGGTGTTCCCAAATTGTCCATAGTGTGTGAATGAGTGTGTGTGTCTGTCTACCCTGGCACCCTGTCCAGGGTGTACCCTGCCATGTGCCCCAAGTCTCCTGGGATAGGCTCCAGGCCCCGGTGACCCTGAACACAGGATTAAGCGGTATAGATGATGAGTGAGTGATGTCGTCTCAGGGGCTGTGTAAAAGTGTGTAATGATAACCTTGCTTTCTCAGGAGTGTCTTTAACTTGGCTAGATGTTGTGAAGGAGTTTGTCTTTACCAAAAATAGAATATCATCCACTTTATCTCTCTTGCATTGTCTTAAGTGTATTTAATGTCTAATGTGCTCACCACAGCAATTCTATTCTTTTAAATATACCAAGTTTTTGAATGTTCTGCTGTTGTTTTGATCTTCTTAATTTTTTATGAAATAATGAGAAATTAGTTTCCTATGGCCATGTAATTTTTTCAAAGTCAATTGTTTAATTAACTTTAAGTCTGTGAAAATAGAATTTGTAAAAATGTCTGTAATCCCTGAATAGAGGGACTGTATAAAAAAGTGACTGTAATTCCTAAATGGTTAATGCAATGTTTCAAACACCTTGAATGAAAATCATTCAAGGGGTTTATTGCATTTATAATTTAATCTTGATTGTTTCATTTCAAATCCATTGTGGACTGTAATAAGACTTATACTTAAAACTATAATAATAGTATAGGATTGTATAACAAAATATAGCCTAAATTAGTGCATGCCTTTTGCAGAGTATTGAATATAAAACAATAAATAAACAATCTATACCTGTATTAAAGTATACCCACCATGAAAACACTCTCGGTTCTCTACACACCCACCTGCCCCACCCTTCACCACTTTTTCACTCCTATCATCTTGTTGCCTCCATGTTACATGCTGGTTTACCAAAACAAACCAAAATAATCCCAACTATCAGGGGAGCCTCTGTCAAAATGGGCAGCAGGGCCCTAAGGCGAACACAGGCAGTGAGCAGTGCACACCGCTCAACTTCACTCTCCAGTGACAGACTAAGGGGCACAGATTAGCATAATGCCTTATAGTGTGTAAGTGTGTGTGTGTGTGTGTGTGTGTGTGTGTGTGTGTGTGTGTGTGTGTGTGTGTGTGTGTGTGTGTGTGTGTGTGTATTGTATGCAGTAGGACTACAAAATTAGTGTGTGTGACTACAAATTAGTGACTACAAATCTCTCTCTCTCTCTCTCTCTCTCTCTCTCTGTCTATATATATATATATATATATATATATATATATATATATATATATATATATATATCTCTCTCTCTCTCTCTCTCTCTCTCTCTCTATATATATATATATATATATATATATATATATATATATATATATATTTATGTGTGTGTGTGTGTATGTGTGTGTGTGGAGAGAGGGAGAGAGAAATAGAAAAAGGGGAAAATGGAGTGTAGGGGAAAAGAAGAAAGTACTAATGAGATGTTTGATGAATAACTATTTTCTTCTTTCTTTCCCTGTACTTTAATGAATTAGATCATCTTACTTTTACTAACATATTTTGTAATAGTGGAAGATAAAAAGAAATGAGCTGCAAGTTATGGTGCAACTTTGAGGTACACAGTAGCTGCAAAATTTCTGAAAATGGTTCTACTGTATATCTATGTTACCGCTGTATACATACCTTACAGGAAGTTTCATAAAACATGAAATGTATTAGTATGTATTTTGTTAATTCTAATCTAATCTTATTATAGGTGTCTACTGCCATAATGCATTTGTTCTGTCCTGGTCTGTGGATAAACACCAGGTCTCTCAAACAAAACAGGTTTCTCTCTCTGTATGTGCGTGTGGGTGTGGGTGTGTGTATGTGTATGTGTGTGCACAAGACCTCATTATCAGAACACTGAGCTCTGGGACACTGGCCTCTGTCAGCAGCTCAATTGCCCCCGGCAACTCTGCATCCCAACTGTCTCAACCACCCATCCTGGCTACACACACATATACACACATAGACGGTAGTGAACACTAGGCCACCAAAGCAATTCTAAAGCAGGCATAGTAATAGGCCAGCCAGTTTATTTTTTTCTTACTGCTGGTTTTGAAACCAAGAAGAAGCTGGGTCCATTCAAACCTTATTGTTTTTAGAAGGATAAGAAAAATACACCAGTCAACCATGACACTATGACCATCCACCTAATATTGAATAGGTCCAGCATTACCCTTTTCAGTAATTTGAGATACAATAGCCCTTTTATTGGTCTATTATTGGATCCATCAGTTCCCACATGCATAAATGATATTTGGCTGTCCATGCCTAAAAACCTCTTAATACTTCACCCTCTGCCTCTGCCACTTCACCGCTTTTCTTTCTTTGGAGGACTATTAATTGGGAACAAAAATTTTCCACAAATCTATCCATCCCACATGGCTCATTCCAAAAGATCTTCAGATTTGTAGTTGCCATGACCCTGTCACCTAGTCATCTATACATCAGAATTTGGCCCTTTTTAATAATTCACTAATATCCTTACAGTTGGCAATTTTTTCTGCTTCCAACATCATCAGAAAGTGGGAAAATATCTCACCCTTCACGCTTCCAGGTACTATTATAATAAGATATCAAAACATTATTATAACTGTAGCTATATAATATAGTTCCTATACCCTCCCTTCCTCTGCACACACACACACACACACACACACACACACACACACACACACACACACACACACCTATATATATTGACTTCATGTGTTTCAATCAGGCCCCTTATCCCCCAGTAAAGGGCAAACCTAATGCTTCATAAATATTAACAAGATCAATAAAAAACAGGTTTAATATATAGATGTGTGTGTGTGTGTGTGTGTGTGTGTGTGTGTGTGTGTGTGTGTGTGTGTACATTGTATTTAACCATACATTTAACAGTAAAATACTGTATAAATGCTACAGGATGAATAAAATATTTCACAAAACTTGCGATAACCATCAAATTTACAGTGAAAAACTCATTAGTTTTACAGAGTAAGATCTTAAATTTAACAGCTAAAAACATATGAAAATATGGTTTATTGCAGTAAAATTTATGATATACTGTATTTATAAAAGGGAAAACATTATTTTGTCTTCGTCATTTTTCCATAAGCATTATGGATGACATTATGCGTTATGGATCTAACTCTCAGAGAAGGTATTTGTTACTAATATACTGAAGCATCAGTTTATATTTTACTAAACCCTTGTTGATAGAGTTTAAAAATCAGAATAATATCTGTCTAGACTTTTTTAAAATAGAAAACTCGTGCATATGCACTACTACACTCCTACACTCCCCGCGCTATAAAACACAGCGTGCAAGTTGTGTGGGGTATGCGGGGAAACCGAGGAAGAGTGGCACGCAAGCGGGGCAATGGAACGCGCCCCAAGGACTTCGAAGTCATGAGTGGTATTCCGCCCTTTGATCTCTACGGCAAGGACAGCCACGAGCACACGCCACTTTGCCTGCCGCCACCGCTCACCATCCTGTGCCTGCATGCCAGCAGGGTACTGCCCACAGAGCCCCGCCCCCACAGAGCCTACTCAGACCACATCTTTGTTATGCTAATTCCAGCATATAGACCACTCGTCAGGGGTTCAAAACAGGTTCTGAAGCAGGTGAAAACCTGGCCAGCAGGAGCCATCTCTGCTCTTCAGGACTGTTTTGAGAACACTGATTGGAAAATGTTTAAGGAGGCTGTGACTTACGGCGACTACACATACTTGGAGGAGTACACGTCATAAGTGACCAGCTACATCAACAAGTAATGACATCAATGTCTTCAAGAGCATGAGAGCATCCTGAGCAGCTGCATCACTGTCTGGTTTGGGATTTGTACCACATCAGACCGCAAGACCCTACAGTGCATAGTGAGGACAGCTAAGATCATTGGGGTCTCTCTCCCTTCTATCGAGGACATATACACCACACGTTGCATCTGCAAAGCCACCAGCATTGTGGTTGACCGGACACATCCCTCACACTGATAAACATACACGCGCACACACACACACACACACACACACACACACACACACACACACACACACACACACACACACACACAAATCATTCAGACGAACTAAATAACATCAGGACTGAACTGATAAACACACACATGCACAATCACATGGATCTACAACCATCTTAATTTGTTCATATCTACCTACCTGAACTGCTCTTTGCAATATTTGCACAATATTTATTTCACTTTGCTATTTGCACACAATATTTTTGACACAATGTCAATTGTTTACTGCTGCTCTTCCCACTACCTCAACTCACACCTCATCACTAAAAAAAAAAAAAAAAAAAAGTACTGTAACGTGTTACGTAGTTATGTTGTCATGTAGTTCTTTGTTTGCACATTTGCATGTGCACTTTGCTCTCTGTTTTCTATTGTTGTATCTTTTTTGTATCGAAATTGATAGATTTAGGTTAACTTAAAAATGTAAATATGTCATATAGCGTTGTTAATTTATGTTGTGTTGTTAATTTATGTTGTTGCATGTATGTAGCACCTTGGTCCTAGAGAAACGTTGTTTTGTTTCACTGTGTACCGAACTGTATATGGTTGAAATGACAATAAAAGCCTACTTGACTTGACTTGACTTGAGCGTCATCTCACGACCCAACCAGAAACCGTGGATTACTCGGAAGTGCATGCACTTCTGGGGACCCGAGACTCTGCCTACAGAGCGGGGGACACGGTGGCCCTAAGCAGAGCAAGGGCCAAACTTTCCCGGGCCATCAGAGAGGCGAAGCATCACATGCCCAGAGAATCCACAACCACTTTAGGGACAGCGGTGACACACGGCGCATGTGGCAGGGCTTATAAGCCATCACCCACTACAGGACGACATCACCTGCCTGTGACGGTGACGGCTCCCTTCCAGATGCGCTGAACAACTTCTACGCTCGGTTCGACAGGCAAAACGGCCTCAATGGCTACCGTCCTGTTGCACTTACACCTACCATCATGAAGTGCTTTGAGCGGCTTGTCATGAGACACATCAAGACCCTGCTGCCCCCTCACTGGACCCACTATGGTTTGCGTACCGTCCTAACCATTCAACGGACAATGGCATCTCCACTACACTCCATCTTGCCCTGACACACTTGGACAATAAGGACACATATGTTCGAATGCTGTACATAGATTTCAGCTCAGCATTCAACACTATCATCCCGCAACAACTGAAAAATGAGACTGCTGTGCCTGAACACCTCCCTTTGTAACTGGATCCTGGACTTACTGACCAGAAGGCCTCAGTCAGTACGGATCAGGAACTGCACCTCCAGCATCACCACACTGAGTACTGGGACCCCCAAGGCTGTGTTCTCAGTCCCCTGCTGTTCACTCTGCTGACTCATGACTGTGTAGTGACACACAGTTCGAATCACATCATCAAGTTTGCTGATGACATGACCATGGTGGGTCTCATTAGAAAGAACGACGAGTCAGCGTACAGAGAGGAAGTGCAGAGGCTAACGGACTGGAGTAAAAACAACAACAACCTGTCTCTGAATGTTGACAAGACAAAGGAAATGGTTGTTGACTTTAGGCAGACACGAAGCGACCATTCTCCACTGAACATCAACAGCTCCTCTGTGGAGATCGTCGAAAGCACCAAATTCCTGGGTGTCCACTTGGAGAAGGACCTTACCTGGCCCCTCAACACCAGCTCCCTCCACAAGAAAGCCCAACAGCGTCTCTTCTTCCTGAGAAGGCTGAGGAAGGTCCAGCTTCCACCACCGATCCTGACCACCTTCTATAGAGGGGCTATCGAAGCATCCTGAGCAGCTGCATCACTGTCTGGTTTGGGAATTGTGCCATATTGGACCACAAGACCCTACAGCGGATAGTGAGGACAGCAGAGAAGATCATTGGGGTCTCTCTTCCCTCTATTGAGGACATCTACACCACACGTTGCATCCAAAAAGTCACCAGCATTGTGGCTGATCGGACACACCCCTCTCACACACTCTTCACCCTCCTGCCCGGGGGCGGATCTAGAAATTTTTTCATGGGGTGGCAAGGGGGTGGCATTAAAATTAGCAACACTGAAGAAAGTATCCTTGCATGGTTTTTGTGGATTCAAGGAACGCTATTCTTATTCAGTGTATACACTAGGGTGCACATTTTTACATTGTCCTATAAAAATGAAATTAAGGCTGATGTGTGATTGACTTGAAACTGATATCTGGATTGGAACGTTAGATAATTTAAAAAACTCTTTTATTTTTAGAACACTAGAACACTAATGCTGGGGTGGCAAATGGGCCAATTGCCACCCCATGCCACCCCGGGAGATCCGCCCTTGCTCCTGCCATCTGGAAAAAGGTACTGAAGCATTCGGTAGCATTTACTTTATGTTGTCTGTATTAAAAAAAAAAAAAAACAGAAAGTTCCTCTCTAAGTTTTGCTAGCTAGCGTTTGTTAATTTATGTTTGTTGATTTTATGTTGTCAGGTCAATCTGTCTTGTCTCCGGTAGCCAGCTACCTAGGCCTCTTAATTAGCTAGTTAGTTTTTCTGTTAACTTATGTTGTAAATTTATGTTGCATGTAGCACCTTGGTCCTGGAGGAACATTGTTTCTTTCACTGTGTACTAACTGTATATGGTGGAAGTGACAATAAAGACTACTTGAACTTGATGTAACTGATTACCTCAAATTTTTGGAGTTTGAACTTATTCGGGTACAGCGTGTCTTTATTAAAAATACATGGGACCATGCTGATGTCCAAGTCTTGAATAGATTTTTCTGGGTTTTTATGATTTGATTTAGGTTTGTATTCATCAATTATTGTAAAATTATTTTTAATAGTTTCTTAACAGTAAAATCTGAATGCTTAGCAATGTAACTTCTATCTCTTCTAGCTCCCAGTTAGTGTGATAAAATGATGCTTTCACAGAATTGCTGAATTAATTATAAAATAATTAATTTATTTTATTATTCATTATAAAAAATAGTCCAACAACGACAACAATTGTGTAGGAAGCACAGTAGTGTAGTGGTTAGCACTGTCGCCTTGCACCCCCAGGTTCTGGGTTCGATTTCCGGCCAGGCTCGATTTCCGTCTCTGTGTGCATGAAGTTTGCATGTTCTCCCCGTGCTTGGTGGGTTTCCTCCAGGTTTTCTGCTGTCCTCCCACAGTCCAAAGACCTGCAGATTAGGCTAATTGGTGTTCCCAAATTGCCCTTAGTGTGTGTGTGTGTGTCCTGCAATGGATTGGCACCCTGTCCAGAGTGTACCCCACCTCGTGCTCTAAGTCTCCTGGGATAGGTTCCAGGCCCCCCGCAACCCTGAATACAGGATAAAGCTGTATAGACGATGAGTGAGTGAGAGTGAGTGAGTTCTGAGCTGTAAAAAAGATGGAAAAATCCATTATTATTACCACATAAATCTTTAAAATAGACAGTTCTGAGCTGTGAAAAACATGGTTATGATCCGTATTTGTTACAATGTAAGCCCTGGAATTTGACAGGTATAACCTGTTTTTATAACAACATAAACATGTTAATTAGACAGTTATTGTCATGTGCACTCCTAACGCGACCGGCAATAGGACCCGGAAGTAATACGGTCACGATTCAGGAAGCGTAAAAGGAAACAAGAGGGCTCCGCACATCGCTTATTCATTGAGTTCGCCCATGCTATCGACGCTACGTCTACCTTTTCGTGAGTACTCACCTTCTTGGGTTTATTTTCTGATTGAGTGTGTTATTAGAACGCGGGTTGCGTTGTGTAAACCCTTGCTCTGGCCGCGAGAGAGTTAGAAAAAATAACCTGGTGTGGTTATCCTGCCTACTCGCGCTACTTCTGCATTTGGGTTTACTGTGACAGAATGACTGAGCCATCAGCAGTAAACCCAGCGTATTACGCTCACCTCTGCTATGTGGTTAACCGGCATGTCGAGCTGATCGAGCAGCTACGCGGTGAAGTTGCGATGCTCCGCAGTAGCGCCCAAGGCGTCGCAAGGTGGCGGAGCTATGGCAGGAAATTGCGGCTCTCCGCAAGGCGGCCGCTCAGCCGGCTGCTCCACCACCCAACCGCACTGGATCTCGTGTTTGAGTTTAATTCCACCAGATACTCCATGGACCGGTTGCGCATTGCCCTCCTCCTCTCGTTGCTATCCGGGCAGGCAGCTGAGTTGGCCTTGGCTGTGCTTCGCTTAGATTCAGATGTAGCCCATTCCTTCAATGAATTCACCCATCAGCTCAGACTCACCTTCGAACATCCTGCTGCTGAGGTGGAGACCGACTCCAAGTTGTATCATCTGTGGCAAGGAGGGTCATCTGTGAGCCGCTACATGGCCGATTTCCGGACCCTCGCCGTGCAGACCAACTGGGGAGACTCTGCCCTCCGGATGGCCTACTACGAGGGACTGGCATCTCGCATCAAGGACGTGCCCTCCGGATTGACCAACACCTGCTCACCCATCCTAAGCCAGCTCCTCGTACACTGCCGCCCACCACGCCGTCACTGCCCCATTTCATGCTGCGACCCTCGTCCTTTTTCTCGTTCTTGAAGCCCACTCCTCCTTCTTAACTGCGCCCACCGGACCCGTTGGTTCTCCACCTCCCATCGTGGTTGACACCGGAGCCAGGGAACCCATGCAATTAGGGTCCTTAACCACTGCAGAACGGGAACGCCACTTCAGAGAGGGGCTCTGTGCATATTGTGGATCAGCAGCACAGCACAGAGCCATCTGCCCTCTGCATCCTAAGTTTTGCTAGGGAAATGCGCAGGCCTGGTGAGAAGTGGGAGCGGCTCACCGGGTTCCATCCACCTCTGACCACCCTGACCAACGTTTCCCGTCTCACGGTATGAGCACACCTCCAGTTTGGCCACACAAACGGGTCGAAAGTACCGCGTTCATCGATTCCGATGCCACGGGTAACTTTATTGACTCTTCTTATGCCAAAAAACTGGGGTTAAAGATTGAGGTGTTATCCCAGCCCGTAAGCATCACATCTGTTGATGGTCGGCCCCTCTCTTCCAGCCAATCACCCTCATCATCGACCAACATGAAGAACAGATTCAATTCTACATCACCTCCATCTCATCTCCTCCCATCATCCTTGGGCACCCTTGGTTATTACAGCATAACCCCCTCATATCTTGGACTCAGAACCGGATTCTACAGTGGGGGCCAACATGCACCAAACTCTGCCTATGGGCCCAGACTGGGAAGTGTTCTAGGGAGCCCCCAAGGTCGACACCAACAGCATCCTGACAGCCTACCGGGACCTGGCTGAAGTGTTTTGTAAACAATGCGCCTCTCACCTACCTCCTCATCACCCCTATGACTTGGCCATCGACCTTCAGCCGGGTTCCGTCCTGCCCCACGGCCATCTCTACCCACTATCTTCCACCGAGATGCAGGCGATGGAGGAGTACGTTTCTAGCGCCCTTCGCCAAGGTACCATCCGTACCATCATTAATGATGTTCTCATAGACATGCTAGGCTGCTGGGTGTTGGTCTACCTCGACGGCACCCTCATCTACTCCTGGACCATTGACTGACACATCCAACACGTCAAAGCGGTTCTCAAGAGATTGCTTGCCCATCAGCTGTACTGTAAGTTGGAGAAGTGTGCTTTCCACGAGTGCTCCACCACGTTCCTGGGTTTTGTCATCTCGTCCCAGGGTGTGGCCATGGACCCGCAGAAACTGGAAGTTGTGCATCATTGGCCTCTACCCAAGACCCTTAAACAACTTCAACCTCAACCCTGCTGCCATCTCCGCTTTCCACAAGCTTTGTTGCCATTTCACCTCCACTCCTATCCTTCTCCATCCCAATGGAGACAAGCCATTCATTGTGGAGGTGGACGCTTCTTCTCCAAGAAATTTTACCCCACTCAGCAGCGATACGGTGCAGGGGACTGCAAGCTGTTGGACATAAAGTGGGCCTTGGAGGAATGGCGACACTGGCTCCAGGGGTCCAGTGTCCCGCCCGGGGTCCAAGAACATGAAGGCCGACGCCCTCTCCCGACAGCATGAAGAAGACGTCCCCGGGCGGAGCCCGCACCTGTCCTACCTCCCACCAAGATCGTTGCAGCACTCCGTTGGGATCTAGAGACGAGGGTGCGCAAGGCACAGGCCGCGGAAACCGAACCGGCAGGTGTGCCACCTAGTTGACTCTATGTACCCAACACCGTCAGGACAGAGGTCATAGAATTGGGACATTCCTCCCCCCTCGCTGGACACCCTGGGATGCATCGCACCCTCCAGTTCATCCAGCGCTTCTTCTGGTGGCCCACCATGACCAAGCATGTTAACGAGTTCGTCGAGGTGTGTCCAGTGTGCGCCAGGGCCAAGGATGTGAACCAACCATCACCAGGCGAACTTCAACCACTTCCTGTTCCCCGCCGGCCCTGGACGCACATTCCCGTCGACTTCATCACGGACCTGCCGGTTTGAACACCATCCTCATCAACGTTCTCCAAAGCTGTGCACCTGGTGGCCCTCCCCGGTCTTCCGTCAGCTAAGAAAACAGCTGAGCTGATATTAGAACATGTAATCCGTCTGCATGGGTTCCCAAAGAACATCGTTTGGGACAGGGGGCCTCAGGTCACATCACGGTTCTGGAAGGCCTTCTGCCGTCTGATCAATTCCACCTGTAGTCTGTCTTCCGGCTACCATCCACAGACAGACACTCAGACGGAGCGGACCAACCAACAACTGAAGCACTACCTAAGGTGGTTTGTTGCCGACCATCAGTGCTCCTAGACTCGCTACCTCATCTGGGCTGAACTATCACATAACCTCCATGTATCCTCCGCCACCAGCTTAAGCCCATCGTAGCCCATGCTACGGTTTACAGCCTCCGATGTTCAACCACCAAGAACCGGAGGTTGAAGGACCGTGGGCCCAACAGTTGGTCTGCCGGTATCGACGGCTATGGAACCAAGCAAACCTCGCCAACACCTGCTACACGCTACACACCATCGACACCCACCGGAGAGATTGTACCATATAGGTGACAAAGTATGGATGTCCACAAAAAATCTACACCTGCAGACAGAATCTTGGAAACTATCACCTCGATTCATTGGACCATACCGGATCACCCTCCGAATTAACCCGTCACCTACCGGCTCCAGCTGCCTGCAGCGCTCCGGATTCACCTGGTATTCCACACTTCCCAGCTCAAACCCTTCACCGTTTCACCTATGGTTAATAAACTATTAAAATCCATAAAATATACAGTATAATGAGTGCAATCCCGTACAACTAAAAACATTGCTACCGTATTTTTTACTGTAAACGTCTGGCAACCACAGCTGCCAGCTTTTTATCATAAAATTTACGGGTTAATTTTTTTTATAGTGCAATAACAGTGTTACCGTACTTTTTATGGTATAATTCTGGCAACCACAGCTGCCAGTTTTTTACCATAAAATTTACGATTTATTCTTCTCATTCAAAGACTTTGAATTTGTATTATGGCAAGAAAAAAGCAGCTAGGTAAAGAAAAACGAGTGGCCATCATTACTTTAAGAAATAAAGGTCAGTCAGTTTGAAAAATTGGGAAAGCTTTGAAAGTGTCCCCAAGTGCAGTCACAAAAATCATCAAGCGCTACAAAGAAACTGGCTCATATGCATAACCAGGAAAGGAAGACCAAGAGTCACCTCTGCTGCGGAGGATAAGTTCATCCAAGTCACCAGCCTCAGAAATCGCAGGTTAACGGCAGCTCAGATCAGAGACCAGGTCAATGCCACACAGAGTTCTAGCAGCAGACAAATCTCTAGAACAACTGTTAAGAGGAGACTATGTGAATGAGGCCTTCATGGTAGAATATCTGCTAGGAAACCACTGCTAAGGACAGACAACAAGCAGAAGAGACTTGTTTGGGCTAAAGAACACAATAAAGAACACAGTAAAGAAAACTCTTTGAATGAGAAGATGTGTACTGTATATGTCATGTATATAGCAAATCATCTGCCTCCATATAATCCTATCAACTGCATCATCTCTGAACATGGCCAAACCTCCTTAATCTGGCCTCTCTGACTTTATCTTCAAAACATGTGATAGGGGTTGTCCCTCTGACGGACTCTTGATCCTATCCATCCTTGTCACTCCCAAAGAGAACCTCAACTCATTTCTGCTACCTCTAGCTCTTCCTCCGGTCTATTCTTCGATGCCACTCTCTCTAAGTCATAGAGCATCATTGGTCTCATCACTGTTTCGAACAACTTTCCTTTAATTCCTGCTGATACTCTTTTATCATAAAACACACCTGATACTTTTCTCCACCCATTACAACCTGCCTTGCACTTACCTCCTTTCCATACTCTCTGTTGCTCTGAACCATTGACCACAAAGTCCTGCACCTTCTTTACCTCTGCTCCCTATAGTCACCTTTCCACATGGGTTCCACATGGGTCCCTTTTATTCACTCCATCTTGTTGCGGCTAACCTTCATTCCTCTGCTTTCCAAAGCATACATCCACCTCTCTAGATTTTCCTCCACCTGTTCCCTGCTCTCACTACACAGTTCAATTTCATCTGCACCACTCTCGGCACAAAGCAACTCACTTTTACCTTCTCTGTACTTCTCCATCAGCATCGTAAAAGCAAATACTGCATCTGTTGTACTCTTTCTTGGCATGAAACCATCTTGCTGCTCACAAATGCTCACCTCTGCGCTTAATCTAGCTTCCACTAATCTTTCTCACAGCTTCATTGTATGGCTCAACAGCTTTATTTCTCTGCAGTTGCCGCAGCTCTGCACATCTCCCTTTGTTCTTAAAAGTCACCACCAATACACTTTTCCTCCATTCATCTGGGAACCTCTTACTCTCCAAGATCTTGTTAAACAGATTAGTCAGAAACTCAACTGCCATCTCTTCTAAGCATTCCATACCTCAACTCACTCATATTAACTTTTGCTAATTACTGCTCCACAACAGTCACATTTTCTACTCTTTGTTCTCTTTCATTTTCAGTGTACTTTTTCCATCTTCCCATCACCTTCTTACCCCCCGTCGGTACATCTCCATTCCTATTTTTAATCACTCTAATCTGTTTCACATCCTTCCCATCTCTATCTCTGCCTCGCCAACCTGTACAGATCCACCTCTCCCTCCCTACTGTCCAACCTAACATACAAGTCATCATATGTTCTTTGTTTCAAAATCTCCTTGTCCACTTCTCCCTTTCCTGATAATATACCAAGTACCCTCCTACCTGTCTCCCTGATCACATTAGCTGTAGTTGTCAGAAACCTCAGTCGTCAGAAGTCAACTGAAAGCACCTCCTGCTCACCTAGAGCCTGTTTCAACTCCTGCCTGAAAAATACACAATATTCTTCCTTCTATATATTCTAACACAGTGAATCTATTGTTCTACATAGATTTTTAATTCTGTAATGATCTGGCTGCTGTTTACATGTGAATAATTCCAGCTCTTTTCCTAATTGTTTATGCTGCTTTTGTGCAAAACCTAATTTTTGGTTTGTTCTTTAAATGAGACCTTGCACACGCACACACCTTTATATTATAGTCCCAAACTCTTGTAAAAGAAAATCCCCAAACTCTTTTGACGATTAATTTATGTATAGCATGACTCACCTAAACAAATGAATGCCTTGTGTTTGTTATTGCCTCTAATGGGCTTCTAATGGCTAATGTGCTAGAGTCAGCCTACTTAATAATGAAGTGCCAATAAGACTCCTTTTTTATGAAGGCTTTTCATCATTTCTTAGACACCTATTATAGTTAGAAAGGGTTTGATTGAATAGGATATATGAGAAGTGGTAATGGTAGCACAGTGGCTGCAGGTTAGAAGAGCTATAGTATTTAAAGAGTATGATAAGGAGCAATAGTCTCACTGTTGCAATGTTAAAGTGGATAGGATTGTAAACCAACATCATATCAGAGGAAGGCAGCAAAAGAAACTTTGCATACATAATGCCAAGCCAGGTATTGCTGTGAACTTTGCACGGTTTTTGCCTTGGCACAATAGACTCTGATGGGGAGTCAGGTCAAAGAGTATGTTTTGTTAATCATCATCTCTGACTGCTGTCAGTCATTCCACCGCTCTTACCAGCCCCAATTATATTTGAAGACTTGGTCTCTTGGGCTGGACATGATCAATGAGTAATCTTTGTCATCAAAATGGGTGCAACAGAGAATCTATTGAACCATTTGGAAGCTGGATAATGTCAGCTTGGGAGTAAAATGGAGAGGAAGACAGCACATTGGTGGGAACAAGGATGGGAATATCTGACAGGGTTTTTTGTTGTTTAAATATATAAAAAAAAAAGTTAAATCTTTTTCTAAACAGCAGTGCTTATCTTGCAGTGCTGCAGTTGTAGCTCATTCATCCTGCGCATGTGTGTGTGTGTGTGTGTGTGTGTGTGTGTGTGTGTGTGTGTGTGTGTGTGTGTGTGTGTGTGTGTGTGTGTGTGTGTGCGTGTGTGTGTATGTGTGTGTGTGTGCGTTATTAGATGGCAGGTGGGCAGCAGCAGAGCCAGGGGAGACTGTGGCTGAGTTTTTAAGGAGGAGGGGTGAGCAGCAGGATTCTGTCCTGTCTTGGGGGTGCGCACACACACACACACACACACACACACACACACACACACACACACACACACACACACACACACACACACACACACACGCACAGGGTGAATGAGCTACAACCCCCCTTAATAAATATACCAGTCTTTACTGTGATTAAAGCCTAGTGCAAACATGATACAGGGGCTGCAACATAGGCGCAGGCCTCAATCCCTCCCATTAGGATACAGGGATTGGCTCATATGAACAGAATTAACAGAATGACATACACACAAACCATACATTTACACACAGTTCAAAGTATATTAAAGTACTGTACTCACCCAAATAATAACCAAATATACAGTACTTGCTACAACCAAACTCTGCTTGCAAATCTCCTTTTGCCTTAATTGACAAGTACACTTTCATTTATGCTTAAAACAGATCTTCAGGCCTTCCAGAGTCCTTTGCATTTATTTAATCTTCCCCTTCCCCCTTCCATCAAATATGTTTCCCATTCTTCAACCCAAGTCCCTGAGCTACACCATTGTCTTAATAATGATGTATAATTATGCATTCAGATGTAATAATGTATGATTATTGCATTCAGATTGCTTTACGATATATGCACTCGTTAAAACTTAAGGTTTGACCATTTCAGTTAAGTAAGCTTTTTGCATTGCAGATGCACAATGCACAATGTTGATTTCATAGTGTTCACACTTCACAAGACCTAGGTCAATCACATTAAAATAAATTATTTCATGTCCATAGATTACAGTTTTGAAGTTCACAGTTCCAAAAAAAAAAAATGCTTTTTGACATTAACTACATGCTAAAATATTTGTATGAATTTACTTTAATAGATTTTACTTACTAATGCAGACATTATCTTTTATCTGGGCTAGTCCATCTCATAGCATTTTAAAGAAAACTGAAAGTCTTTTCACCATGCAGAAGGTACTCAAACCAGTCAGTAGATTCCAGTCCAAATAAAGCACTTTTTGTGATGTGGTGGAATGTGTAGCAATTAAATGATACCTCACCACCATGGGCAAAACCAAAGAGCTGTCACAGGAGGTCAGGGACAAGATTGTAGACCTTTACAAGGCTATAATTGGCTACAAGACCATCATTAGGAAGTTTGGTAACAACTATTGGAGTTGTTGGCGCTGCATGGTTGGCATCAACCTGACCTGCCATTTTTGGTGGAAGAAAAATGCTGACTATGACCCTAAGAACACCATCCCTACCGTCAATCACAGAGGTGGAAACATAAGGATTGAGGCTGTTTCTCTGCTAAAGATACAGGCCAACTTTGCTGCACTGAGGGGCCACTCCTTGACCCTAATGTGCTTCTTCTTGAGCTCTCTCCCTCTTTGCTTTGGTGGTAAGTTCCAGCATGACAATGAGCCAAAACTTACCACCAAAGCAACAAGGGAGAGAGCTCAAGAAGAAACACATTAGGGTCAAGGAGTGGCCTAGGCAGTCTCCACACTTTCATCTTATAGAAAATTTATGGACGGAGCTGAAACATCACGTTGCAAAAGCAGCAGATAAGAAACCATAAGGATTTAGAGAAGATATGAAGAACAATGGACTAAAATCCTTCCTGAGATGTGTGCAAACCTGTTAAACAACTACAAGAAATGCTTTACCTTTGTGCTTGTCAACAAGGGTTTCCCGACCCAGTACTAAGTCATATTTTGATTGGGGATCAAATATTTTCTTCCTCTTTGAAATGCAAATAATTTTATTTATTTTATTATAATTTATTATCTCCATCCTGTTCAGTAAACCTATGGTAAAAAAAAAAATATTGACCCTTCATATTTTTTTATTAGTGGGCAAACTTAGAAAATCTGCAGGGCATCAAATAATATGTTCCCACTGTATAGACACTTTTAATATGCCTTAATGTTTAATGTTTTATTTTTGCCCTTCTACTCATAAACCAGGTGATGGGTCACTTGTCCCACATTACCTGCTAGTAATGTGCAAACTTATCTTTGTGACTGTATTCCCAAAGGCCAGGGGCTGATAGTTAACAGCTGAAGCTTGCAGGGGGTTGCAGTGGGTGGGGTTGGTGGGCATGCCAGCCTGAGGGCTCACACTATCCTGTACCTCTCCCTTTCTATCTCTCTTTTTCTCTGCTGCTCTCTCTTCCAATGTTACCCATATGGTCTGTCAAGCTCTAGGTCCCTAGAGGCCTGTTAGCAACACATAGGCCCATCCCTTTGCCTCCATCCTCTTTCTCTCTGTCTTTGTGCCTCTTTCTATCTGTCGATTTCACTATCTGCTTCTTTCTGGACTCTTTTTACACTCTTTCAGACAACAACCCTCTTCTCTTCTATTAAGATTGCCGTTCTCTGTCTCTCTCATTCTCTCTCTTACACAAGAACACACATGCACACACACACACACACACACACGCACGCACGCACGCACGCGCACACACACACACACACACACACACACACACACACACACACACACACACACACACACACACACACACACACACACACACAGTAATTGGTCCCCCAAGAAGAATGAGTTATCTACCTTTATCTATAACACAGGAAACTCAGCAGACTTAAAGAATACTTTGCATGGTAAGAGTTTCTACTTTTTTAATAAAAATCTGTCAATCAAAACACTTTAGCACTTGATCATTATAACAGAGCTCTACTTCTTATAAACATTTGGCAGATGTTAACATGTTCATTAACAACAGTTAATAAACAATATAAGCATTCCGTCACATATAAAAAAAATAAAATAAAAAAAAATAGTCTCACTCACTAATCATCTATACCACTTTATCCTGTATACAGGGTCACCGGGGCCTCGAGCCTGTCGGAGAAGAATTAGGGCACAAGAAGTGATATAAACCCATCACAAAGCACACACATACAGTACACACACTCACATGCCTCTTCATGCACGATGGGCAATTTGGGAACGTCAATTAGCCTAATCTGCAAGTTTTTGGATTGTGGGAGGAAACCGGAGCACCTGGACGAAACCTACAGGGAGAACATGCAGAACGTGCAGAAACTTCATGCAAACAGAACTGAGGCAGGAATCAGTCCTGGATTCTGGAGGTGCAAGGCAACAGTGCTAACCACTAATCCACTGTGCCACCAGAAATAATAGTTTCCTACTTAATATTTATGCTGAAAACTGTGTTGACTGTCATAAGATCAACAACTGTTGTTGTAATCATAATTGAAATTGCTGACTAAATACAATTTCTATACAGTGAAATTGTTGCATACTTCTAAGATGTTGATCTGTGATTAAAAAAAATACAAATACATTAAACAGCTTATTATTATTATTATTATTATTATTATTATTATTATTATTATTATTATTTAACTATAAAGTGTGTAAGCCAATATAAAGTTGTTAACTTACAAGTGAAACTCGAAAAATTAGAATATAATTTCAGTAATGCAACTTAAAATTAGAATATTGTGAAAAGGTTCAATATTCTAGGCTCAAATTGTTCCATTCTAATCAGCTAATTAAGCCATAACACCTGCAAAGGGTTCCTGAGCCTTTAAATGGTCTCTCAGTCTGGTTCAGTAGGAAGCACAATCATGGGAAAGACTACTGACCTGACAGTTGTCCAGAAAATCATCACTGACATCCTCCATAAGGTGGGAAAGTCTCAAAAGGTAATTGCAAAAGAAGTTGGACGTTCCCAAAGTTCTGTATCAAAGCACATTAATAGAAAGTTATGTGGAAGGGAAAAGTGTGAAAGAAAAAGGTGCACAAGCAGCAGGGATGACCGCAGCCTGGAGAGGATTGTCAGGAAAAGACCATTCAAAAGTGTTGGGCACTTTCACAAGGGGTCAGTGCATCAAGAGCCACCACACACAGAGTACTTCATGCTTCCTTCCGCAGACGAGCTTTATGGTGATGATGACTTAATTTTCCAGCAGGACTTGGCACCTGCCCACACTGCCAAAAGCACCAAAACCTGGTTCAATGACCGTGGGATTATTGTGATTGATTGGCCAGCAAACTCATCTGACCTGAACCAAGAGAAAGATGAGAGACACTAGACCAAACAATGCAGAAGGGCTGAAGGCCACTATTGAAGCATTTATTCTCAGAATTGCTGAAATTCCAATCTCTCCTTCAAACTGCACATCGGATTTTACACGTGCACCACAGCCCTCATCTCTCCACACAGCCACGCTCACTCCTCTGTCGTGCTTGCTCAACCTGTGCGTTCAGTGCTCTATGTCTCTCATCCACAGCCACAAGCAAGCCATGCCACAGCTCTTTTCAGACAGCACCCCAAGTATTGGTTTCTTTTTGATCATCTCTCTCTCTCTGTTTCACCTCCTCATTTTGAATTAAACTCCGTTATATTGAATCCAACCTATTGTGTCTGCTTTTGGGTCCTCCAAGCCTGCCTCACACGGACCAGACGTGACAATTAGATCACATAAAATTTTCTAAATACCCATTATATTTTTTTTTATTAGACCTGCACATTAGAAACCTCGTAGATTATATTTACACATTAGATCCTTATTAACACTTAGGAGTCTGAGGGTGTTTTGGGGCCCTGAAGAAGTTCTGACATGTCCTGACATTTGTATATTTTTCAGTTACTTATAAACATATAAATGTCTAAAGAATCTGTATTCAGCACAAACTGAGCTACAGTAATATGTGAGCAGTATGTATGTACAAGTTTGTATTTTGGAGAACATAACAGTTATGCAGTTATTAGGGTAAAATAATGCAACCAAAAGCAGTGAATGATACAAAAAAACCTACAAAAACATACATTCAGGTTAAAACTGCAACGGGAACAGAGCAAAATAAAAGTGAAAAAATACATTTGGTGAGAAAAGTGCTCCAAGATAAAAAAAATAACTAAACAACTGAAACACTCATTCAAAGCAAAATGGTGCAAACAGTGGAACAGTGCAAGATAAAATGGATTTATGGTGTCTACAGTCACACATCCCTGTGCCACTCTTGAAAGCAGTTCCTGTTCAACTGAAGACACAGGGGAACGTAGCATGCCTGGCATCTACAAGGTGGTTTTGCCGCTTGCCATGGACTGCTTTGCAATGCACACACAACCTGCGACCTGCAGTGGCAGCATCTCGGGCGTCTGAGGTCAGCACAGCTACTGGAACTGGTACATGGTCAGTACTTGTCCGTTTTGGTGCTACTTCCTGTGAGACACCACAAAGTTCTTTGATGAGTTGTTCCATAAACTCTTTATGGGATAGGTTACCACATAGTTCTTTATGCATAATGAAAGCATTGGTGGCAGAAATGTCCAATAAGTGTAGAAAAATCTTCCTGTACCACTTCATTGTTTTGTGCTGTGCGGTGTAGTACTGTAACAGCTGATCAGACAGGTCAACGCCCCCCCCAGGTGCTGGTTGTACGCAGTCACAGGTGCAGGACATGGAAATGTCTTTGTAGTCCATGTACCTTGTAATTTCACCCTCCTCTGCACAGTATCTCCTGTATAAGAAGAATGGATGGTAGAACAAACAGATACTTCTTGGGTGTCCATCCACTTCACAAATACAAGAGGTCCATCTCGAATCCACCTGACGGATCCCCTGGCAGACTTTTTAGACAGTGAATTATCTGCATTCCGAGGGCAGTCCTTCCTGTTGTCTCTGTAAGTCCCACATGCACCAAACTTCATGGTAAGCAAGTCTTTTAGGAGCTTTAGACTTGTGTAGAAATTGTCCATGTACACATGGTACCCTGAACCTAAAACTAAACAGTCCAAGAGAGGCGTCACAGCATCATATGATAGTCCATGGCCTGTTGGAAAGTTGTTCTTTCCTGTGTACACAGAAAAGTCCACAGTGTATCCATTTGAAGAATCAGCAAGAACAAACAACTTGAAGCCCCACCTAGTTGGCTTTGCAGGCCACCATTCTCTCATCCACAGCTAAATTTCTTCTGGGATGATAGATAGCTTTGCAAGCATGACGGATAGTGTCCATAAGAGGTTTAACCCTGAACATACGATCATGTTCGGATGTGCACCTCTTCCTGTCATTCTCCTTGTCAGCATCTGGGTGACTCATGTGCACATTCCAAGAAATTGTCCGGTATCTGTCCCTTGACATGACGGTAGCTGGAAAAGGTACTGTCAAAATACTGCTCTGTCTCCAGTAGTCTGTGATAGAGGACAACTTCACCATGGCCATGTAAAATAGGTGTCCAATGTAGTGGTACATCTCAGTGTTGCTGACGTCTGTCCATTTATATTTGCGTCCCTTCGTAGTTGCCTTGGCAGCCTGAGCATTGGTGTTGTGGCAAAGAGTTGACACAGCGTTCTCTGAAAAAAAAAAACAGTTTGAAGAGACTCATGGGAGAATAGGAGTTAGCAGACGGCAGGTGAGGTCCAGGTTCCCGTGCGGGCAGGAATTGCAGAATCTGTGGAACCGTGTCGTCATCAGTCTGTGTTTTCCATGATTTTGTCTGCATCTTGCCTGCTTGTTTGCCTCTGCTTTTTTGGGGGACAGGTGGCTGATCATTTTCACTGTCATAATTATTTTGTAAAAAAAAAAAAATCATGAGCATGCTGGTAACACAATAAAAGAAACTACATCATCATCATATACACACACATACATACATACATACATACATACATACATACAGTATACACACACATATATATGTGCACTTACTCAGTATGATTATCGATTGCCTTCAAAACTGAACGTCACTTATGTGTCCCGGTGCGAGGTGCTGGTGAAGGCAAGGGTGATGCAGACACATTCTTAAAAAAATTTTTTTTAAAGTTAAGTAAATGTAAATGAACAAAATTATACAGAGAGGCTCCAAAAATGCATACTGATATCTTTGGAGGAAACATAACACTACTCTGCTGACATAATTCAATCAAGTTTTAAAAAGAGCATAGTCAGTGTGTATACACTTTTGTGCCCCTCTGTATGTGTTGATGGGCAATAGGCTGGACAAATATCTGTTGATGGGCTACAGACCATGTAGTGCATCTCAAACATTTACACCCGAGACATTAGCATGATGCCATGCACCAGGCATGTTTTACATACACATTTAACACATTCTAAACATTTACACCTGAGCAGATATTATAAATATCTGCTAAACTAAAGCTATTGTGAAGATTTACACCACAGAAAATATTCATAAACATCTCTTAGCTGCATAAGGCATTATTTTAGCCAGCTGTAGCTAACATGCTTGTGCTAAATAACATTACCGATAGCAGTGTCATAAGCTAACCAAAACTGAGCCAACTATATATTAGCAACCATAATCTAAAGCTATCCAAATCGAGGTTAAATACATTGGAACATTTTCAAACATCTGTAAACTCCATAAGGCATTAACTTAGCCACCTGAACTAACATGTTTGTGCTAAGCTACATAAAGCAGCATGTTAGCATGGTTACCATGCTGACCTAAACCATGTACGTGACATTGAAAGACAAAGTTTCACATAAGCTAACCGAAGTGAGGAAAAATATAATATTAGCTTTATATTATCAGAAAAAGAGTTATATAAGACTTAATAACTTACCCATTGTCATAACAGCTTGTTTGAAAATCCTCTGCTGGATCTATTCTCTCTTCAAAATGCTCCCGTTCGTCGTCAGATTTGTAAACTTCTTCTTCCTTGTAGATGTCTAGAAGATCTAAAACTGTCATGCGCACTCCTAACGCGAAATAAACAAAAAACAAAATAAACAGCGTGGTTATCCTGCTTGCTCGCGCTCTCCCGCATTTGGGTTTACCATCCACGCTACAGGGCTAACTGCTAGTCGCCTGGTCCGTCTCCGCCTTCTGATGTCTTCATCGCTCTACCAGATAAGTGGGATGGCACGGATGGGAAATGTAGTGTTTTTTTAACCATGTTGGATCTTGTGTTTGAGTTTAATTCCACCATATACTCCACAGACCGACTGCACGTTGCTCTTCTCGTCTCATTGCTATCCCGGGCAGGCAGTGGAGTGGCGGCGGTCCTGCGATCTGATTCAGATGTAGCCTATTCCTGCACAGAGTTCTCCCGCCAGCTAAAACTCACCTTTGAACATCCTGCTGCTGAGGTGGAGACCGACTCCAAATTATATCATCTGCGCTACACAGCGGATTTCCGAACCCTCACTGTCCAGACCAACTGGGGAGAATCCGCCCTCAGGATGGCTTACTACGAGGGACTGGCTGCGCACATCAAGGACGAGCTCGCCGGATGAAAACTTCCAGCTACGTTGGAGGGCTTAATTCAACTTGCCCTCCGGATCAACCAGCGTCTGCTCGCCGGACCCAAGCCAGCTCCTCGCACCCTACCTCCCATCACGCCATCACCGCCTCATTTCACGTCCTGAACCCCCTCCTTCTTCTCTCACACGCCTGTTCTGGAAGCTCGCTCCTCTTTTGCTACTGCACCTACTGGACCCGCCGGTTCTCTGTACCGGAGCCATCTATCCTCTGTGCCCGGGAAATGCGCTGCCCCGGTAAGAAGTGAGAGTGACTCAACGGGTTTCATCTCCCTTTCTACCCCCCTGACCAATGATTTCCATCTCACGGGAAGAGTACACCTCCAGTTTGGCCACAAACAGGTCGGAAGTACCGCATTCATTGACTCCGGTGCTGCTGGTAACTTCATTGACTCTTCTTACGCCATGAAACTGGGGGTAAAGACCGAGGCATTATCCCAGCCCATAAATATCACATCGGGCAATGGTCGGCCCCTCTCCTCCAGCCCCATCACCTTCCAAACCCAACCCATCACCATGAACATCGGCCAACATCAGGAACAACTCCCATTCTACCTCACCCCCATCTCCTCGCCTCCTCTCATTCTCGGACACCCCTTGGACACAAAGTCGGATCTTACAATGGGTTCTAAACTCTGGCTACGGGCCCGGGCTGGGACGTGTTCTAGGGAGTCCGAGGCCCCCGAGGTCGGCACAGACAACATCCCGACTGCCTACCAGGACCTGGCTGAGGTGTTCTGTAAAAGAGCGACCCACCTACCTCCTCATCGCCCCTATGACCTTGCCATCGACCTTCAGCCAGGTTTCATGCCACCCCGCAGCCACCTCTACTCATTATCTGCCACCGAGATGCAGGCGATGGAAGAATGTGTTTCCAATGAACTTCGCCAAGGTACCATCTGGCATTGCTCCTCACCTGCCGCTGCAGGGTTCTTCTTTGTGAAGAAGCACAATGGCAGCTTACATCCATGTGTCGATTATCAGGGGCTCAACAACATCACCATCAAGAACTGACATCCATTGCCAACTCTGCCCTGGACGCCCTCTCTGGTGCCACCATTTTTATTAAGTTGGACCTCCGGAGCGCCTACAACTTGGTGCGCATCAGGGAGGGCGATGAGTGGAACACGGCCTTCATAACTCCCTCCGGCCATTATGAAAGTTTGGTAATACCATTTGGACTCTGCAACGCCCCTGCTGTCTTCCAGCAATTCATTAACGATGTTCTAAGAGACATGTTAGGTCGATGTGTGTTCGTCTACCTAGACGACATCCTTATATACTCCCGAACTGTCAATGAACATGTACAATTCAATTCAATTCAATTCAATTTTATTTATATAGCGCTTTTAACAATTGACATTGTCGCAAAGCAGCTTTACACAATAAAAAGAAGTAAGTTTTTATGCAATGTGTATGAATCAAAATGATAAGATTGTCCCTGATGAGCAAGCCGAGGGCGACGGTGGCAAGGAAAAACTCCCTGAGATGGTAATAGGAAGAAACCTTGAGAGGAACCAGACTCAACAGGGAACCCATCCTCATCTGGGTGATAACGGATAGCAGAGAATGATCAGCATAATAATGTGTACTGGAAGTTCAGTGTAACAGGAGATGTGTTAAAATTTAAATTAAAAGGAGTCCAGTTTGTTCCCGGAGGCTCAGGTAGACTGTAGGAGATTCCAGTCCTGAGCTATCGAACAACTGAAGTCACAGGTCCCCAGAGCATCAATCGATGATAGGACAGTCTTCATGGAAACCATCCCCAGCCACCAAGCGCATCCAGGCAGACCACACGGGGCATCCATGTGACGGGATCTCCAACCAGAAGCAGGACTCCAGGACGGGTTAGACGGCTTCAGAGGGCAGAGGGGTCTGGATCACTGGCAACTCAGGAGCGAACATGTATAGCTCGACAGAGAGACAGAGAGAGGGAAAGGAGAGAGGGAGAGAGAGAGCAGAAAAGGAGAGAACAGAAAATAAGGAGAGATGGCAGTTAGGTATGGTCACAGTCAACATGTATAAGGTGAATGTATATTAGTGCAAAGTGCAAGCAGGGACTCCGGCAGGACTAACTATAACAGCATAACTAAAAGGGAGAGCCAGAAGGAAACACAAACATGAGGGCTCCCTGAGATGTAAAGCAACCAATCACCTCACCGTCAACAAACCTGAGTGAACAATGAGAGTGGGGAGGACAGCATCTAAACATACCAGTTCACCAGAATACTCTACGTCCATGAGTCCCCCAGATCTGCTCCTTTACCTAAGGTTAATCTATTTACAAAAATGCTTGGCTAAATAAATAGGTTTTTAGCCTAGACTTAAACACTGAGACTGTGTCTGAGTCCCGAACATTAACAGGAAGACTATTCCATAACTTTGGGGCTTTGTAAGAAAAAGCTCTGCCCCCTGCTGTAGTTTTAATAATACGTGGTACTGACAGGCAGCCTGCATCCTTTGATCGAAGTAGGCGTGGCGGATCGTAAGACACTAACAGTTCACTCAAATACTGTGGCGCGAGACCATTTAGCTTTAAATGTCAAAAGTAGTATCTTAAAATCGATGCGAAATTTCACAGGGAGCCAATGCAGTGTAGATAAGATAGGGGTGATGTGCTCGTATCTTCTGGTTCTAGTGAGGACTCTCGCTGCTGCATTCTGAACTAACTGAAGCTTGTTTATACACCTAGTTGAACAACCAGACAGTAAGGCGTTACAATAATCCAACCTAGAGGTGATAAAAGCATGAACTAGTTTTTCTGCATCATTTAGTGACAATATGTTTCTTATCTTGGCAATATTTCTAAGGTGAAAGAAAGCTATCCTGGTGATATTATCTACATGAGCTTCAAACGAAAGGCTGGAATCTATAATCACACCGAGGTCTTTAACTGTTGCACTTGATGGAACAGAAAGGCCATCTAAAGTTACAGTCTGATCAGAAAGCTTACTTCTAGCTACTTGTGGTCCTATGACTAGAACTTCTGTCTTATCAGGATTAAGCAGAAGAAAATTAATTAACATCCAATCTCGTATGTCCTGCACACACTGCTCAATTTTAGCAAACTGGTTTTTCTCATCTGGTTTTGCTGAGACATATAATTGTGTGTCATCAGCATAACAATGAAAACTAATACCATGTTTACGAATAATGTTGCCCAGAGGAAGCATGTAAAGGGAAAAAAGCAGTGGGCCTAAAACTGAGCCCTGTGGAACACCAAACTCCACTTGAGAACATGAGGAATGATCACCATCTAAATCTACAAACTGATAACGATCAGTCAAGTAGGATCTGAGCCACAAGAGGGCAGTTCCCTTAATTCCAACTACCTTTTCTAATCTGTGAAGGAGAATACTATGATCAATGGTGTCAAAAGCTGCACTGAGGTCCAGTAACACAAGTATAGTGACGCAACCCTGATCAGAGGCCCATAGGAGGTCGTTTACTACTTTAACAAGTGCTGTCTCTGTGCTGTGATGAGGCCTAAATCCTGACTGATACAGTTCATTTATGCTATTTCTGTGTAGATGTGAACATAGCTGCTGTGATACTACCTTTTCCAAAATCTTGGAGATAAAGGGAAGGTTTGATATCGGCCTGTAATTAGAAAGCAGACAGGGGTCAAGGTCAGGTTTCTTGATTAGCGGTTTAATAACGGCTAATTTAAAGGATTTGGGGACATACCCACTACTGAGTGAACAGTTAATTACTTTCAACAGGGGTTCTATTATTGCTGGTACTATCTGCTTGAGAAAATGTGTCGGTATAGGATCTAATATACAGGTTGACGATTTTGAAGAAGAGATGAGTGAAATTAGTTCCCTCGCTTCAAGGGGAGTAAAGTGTTCTAAGTTCTGATGTGATGTGGTTAGATCATCTGAATTATTTAAATTGTCTGGTTTCAAAGCCTGAATTTTTTGCCTAATATTTATGATTTTATTATTGAAAAAGTTCATGAAATCCTCACTACTGCATGATGATGTTGTGGAGATTTCTGCAGTGGTCTTGTTTTTAGTTAATTTAGCTACGGTATTAAATAAAAATCTCGGGTTGTTTTTGTTATTTTCTATTAGAGTGGAGAAATATGTTGATCTAGCATCACTGAGAGCTTTTTTATAGTTCAGGATGCTCTCCTTCCAAGCTATTTTGAATACTATCAATTTAGTTTGGCGCCATTTACGTTCGAATTTGCGAGCGGTTTGTTTTAAAGCACGTGTGTGGTCATTATACCAAGGAGCGAGTTTCTTATCTCTAATCATTTTCCTTTTAACTGGAGCGATATTATCTAAGCTATAACGAAGTGCTGACTCTAGATATTCATTCGCCTGTTCGAGTTCTGTGAAGTCAGATGGCGATCCAATCAAAGTAGATAATTCTGGAAGATTATTGATAAAGCTCTGTGCGGTATTTGATGTAAATGTACGTTTAAGGTGGAAGCGCGGTGCTGTGCGTACATTATTACTATAACACGCTTTAATCGAGACAAGGTAGTGATCTGAGATAACTTCAGACTGTGGAATTGTGGTTATATTTCCTATACTTAATCCGAAGGATAATATTAAATCCAAAGTGTGACCTGCTTTATGAGTGGGTCCTACTATACACTGATTTACTCCTACTGAGTCCAGTATGGACAAGAATGCTGTTCTCAGAGGGTCTTCTGGATTCTCAAAATGAATATTAAAGTCTCCAGCAATTAACGCTTTATCTACAGAAACAACAAGGTTTGAAAGGAAATCTGCAAATTCGCAGAGAAACTCCGAGTACGGCCCTGGGGGTCTGTAAATGATGATTAGCGGGATTGACTGAGCTGACTTTATGTTACTATAGAGAACTTCAAATGCATTAGATTTAAAACTGTGTTTTTGTACGAGAGACAGATTATCGTTATAAATAACTGCGACTCCTCCTCCTCTACCAGTTAGCCGAGGCTGGTGTATGTAGCTGTATCCAGGAGGACTAGCTTCATTTAGAGCCACATACTCGTCCTGTTTAATCCAGGTTTCTGTTAAACATAATATGTCAAGCTCCTGATCTGTGATAGTTTCATTAACAATAACTGCTTTAGATGCGAGAGATCTAATATTTAACAGTCCTAGCTTCAGATCAGAGGTGCTGGCTGCGCATTCAGTGTGATCTGAGTTTGTGGTGTCTATGTTAATTAAATTACTAAAACAGACTTTCTGAGTCTTTCTAAATGTATGTTTATGTTTATCTCGGGGAACAGACACAGTCTCAATCTGATGAACCCTGAGTGACGACTCTATGCAGCTAGCAGACGGTTGGTTTAGCCTGTCTGTCTGCTCCCTGGCCTTGGCTCTGGATTGTCACCGATTAACTAGGCCTCTTCTGAGACTATGTGCTATACTACAAGAAATGAGAGCAGCACCTTCCCGAGTGGGATGGACACCGTCCCGCCCTAACAGGCCAGTTTTGCCCTCAAAAGTCTTCCAATTGTCAATGAAGCCCACGTTGTTTTCGGAGCACCACCTGGACATCCAGCGGTTCAGCGACCATAACCTGCTGTAAGCTATGTCGCCACGTCTCATTGGGATGGGACCAGAGCAAACTACTTCTTCGGACATCGCCTTCGCTATTTTAAACACCTCTGTAAAGTTACTCTTACTAACCTCTGACTGACGAAGGCGTATATCGTTAGCTCCAGCATGTACCACTATCTTAGAGAACCTATGCTGACCTAGAGCCCTAAGATTACCTGCTATGTCCGGTGCTCTGGCTCCCGGGATACACCTGACCACTGCCGCTGGCGCCCCTAAAGGCCTAGCTAATTTCACATGTCTCAGTATAGAGTCTCCTATAACCAGAGCTCTTTCAGGTTTCTCAGCGGGTGCATCACTGAGGAGAGCGAACCTGTTGGACACGTGAAGCGCAGAAGAGGTGTGCTCCGGTGGGCTAGCCTTAGCGTTAGCTTTGGCTGAACGAGTATGCCGCCGAGTCGTCACCCACTCGCCCCGCTGTGAGGGCTCTACTGCCGGAGTCGGGGGATGATTATCTCCACCTGTGGCACCCAGACTTTCCACTACAGGATTAACGCTGCTCTCGCGCTCTCTAACCCTCTCTAAAGTCTGGATGCGCTCCTCTAATGCTACTATCTTCTCCGTCAGGGTGCTAACTAACACACACCTATCACAAATAAAATTATCACTAATGACGGAGGAAGAATGTCTAAACATCCTGCACTCCACACACTGAGCGAGCTGAATGGTAGACATGATAACGTACCCAACACATCAGAGCGGTTCTAAAGAGATTGCTTGCCCACCAGCTGTACTGTAAGTTGGAGAAATGCGCTTTCCACAAGCGCTCCACCACATTCCTGGGTTTTGTCATCTCGCGCCAGGGTGTGGCCATGGACCCGCATAAGCTGGAGGGTGTGAGTCACTGGCCCCTACCCAGGACTCTCAAACAACTCCAACGTTTCCTCGATCCTTTGCAAACTTCTATCATCACTTTATCCGGGAGTACAGTACGGTTGCAGCTCCGTTAACTGCTCTGACGCTCCCATCATCTCACCCCTTCCACCTCACCTCTACTGCCATCACCGCGTTCCATGAACTCTGCCGCCGCTTCACTATGGCTCCCATTATCCTTCATCCAGATGCCAACAAACCATTCGTTGTGGAGGTGGACACGTCGGATGTGGGCGCCAGGGCCTTCCTCTCCCAATGAGGTCCAGACCAAAATGCTGCATCCCTGCAGCTTCTTCTCCAAGAAATTTGACCCCACTCAGCAGCGATATGGCTGGCCATAAAGTGGGCCTTGGAGGAATGGCGACATTGGCTCCAGGGCACCAGAGAGCCATTCATCGTCTGGAATGTTCACCAGAACCTCATCACCATCTGTACACTGAAACAACCAAACCTCAGACAGGAGCGGTGGGCTCTGTACTTTGAAGACTTCATCACGGGCCTGCCGGTTTCCGAAGGAAAGAACACCATCCTCACGATCGTTGACCGGTTCTCCAAAGCTGTCCACCTGGTGGCCCTACATGGACTCCCGTCAGCCAAAAACACAGCCAAACTGATATTAGAACATGTTGTCCATACTGGGGCCCCAGTTCACCTCACGGTTCTGGAAGGTCTTCTGCCATCTGATCAATTCCACCTGTACTTTGTCTTCTGGATACCAACCACAGATGGACGGACAGACGGAACAGACCAAGCAACAACTGGAGCGCTACCTGAGATGCTTTGTCGCTGATCGCCAGTGCTCCTGGGCCCACTACCTCATTTGAGGAGAACTATCACATAACCTCCATGTCTCCTCCACCACCAATCTAAGCCCATTCGAGGCATGCTACGGTTTCCAGCCTCCGATGTTCGACCATCAAGAACCGGAGGTTGAAGTAGCGTCGGCCCAACAGTTGGTCTCTGGAACCATGCAAACAACGCCATCTGACGCTCCAACACCTGCTACACCCTTCAACATTGTCTTCGACAGCCTCGGGAAGACTGTTCCAGATAGGTGACAACGTATGGCTATCTACCAAGAACCTACACCTACAGACAGAATCACGAAAACTCTCTCCCAGATTCATTGGCCCATACCGCATCACCCTCCGGATTAATCCTGTCACCTACCGGCTCCAGCTGCCTGTGGCGCTCCAGATCCACCCGGTATTCCACATATCCCAACTCAAACTCTTCAGCACTTCCCCTATGATTCCACCCACTCACCCTGCTCCTCCTCCCCTTGAGGGCGGTCCCACTTATTCCGTACGTTGGATCCTTTATTCCAGGAGGAGCGGTCCTGGATTCCGGCACGGTTCATTCTCGACCCCGAGCTCATCCGGGACTACGTCTTCGGGTATCCTCCACCCCAGGACCGTCGGGTGCCGGTCCTGGACAGGGGGGTACTGTCATGTGCACTCCTAATGCGACCGGCACGAGGACCCGGAAGTAGTACGTTTGCGATTCAGAAAGCATAAAAGGAGACAAGATGCCGGTTCCCATCGCTCAGTCATTGAGTTTGCCCATGCTATTGCCGATGCTTTGTCCGTCTAATCGTGAGTACTCACTTTCTCGGGTTTCGCTTTCGATTGAGTGTGTGTTATTAGAGTGTGGTTATCCTGCCTGCTCACGCTACTTCCATGTTTGGGTTTACCATCCACGCTACAGGGCTAACTGCTAGTCGTCTGGTCAGTCTATGTTTGTTTGTAACAAAAACTTTATTAAATGTATAATAAAATACAAAATAAATATGAAACAGGGGCTATAGTTATGTCTAGGTTTCATGGAATTTGTATGTAAGTCCAAAAGGCATGCAGATTAGTCTAATTGGCATTCCCAAATTGCCCATAGTGTGTGAATGTAAGTCTGATTGTGTCAGATTGTTTTATGTGTGCTCTGTGAGGAATTGCCACTCCATCCAGGGTGCACCCAGTTCATTCCCGCAGGTGGTGGGGAGGCATTCTTGAGACTAGAGTCCATGGCTAGCATGACATCCTTGAAGCACAGCATTCCCAAAGTCAGCCGGTGGTACCAGCCTATCCCAGGAGACTATCCCAGGAGACTTAGGGCATGAGGCAGGGTGTCACGTTCCTGCCACGTACCGCTGTCATTCACATCTCCTTTTTCCCACGCTGTCATGCCTTTGCGCTCACGTGCTTATGTTTTCCCACTGGCTGTCATGCTTTCTCACACAAACCCCGCCCCTTTACACACCGGCATCCCATTCACAACTAATTTCTCCCGGCATTTAAGGAAGCGCAGAACGCTGTCTCGCTGCCAGATTATTGCGTGCCTTCAGAGCCCAGTTTTCTCGCGTTTCTTTTGCGTGTTAGTTGTTTCCGTTCTCGACTTCGCTTGTTCTCGGTATTCGTGTCTAGCCTCTCGTTTTTGGATCTTGTTCACTGTTTGTTTTCCCGCTGGTTTTGACCTCTCGCTTCGTTTCACGTTTACGTCTCTGCTCGCTCCCCTTTTGGATTATTCGCATCGCTGACTGACTCACTGGGTTTGAACTCTAGCTCTGGCTCACGACAATGTCTCTGCTCACTCCCTTTTTGGCACACGCATCGCTGACTGATTTAACCGGCTTTCAGGATTTCCCCCCTGAACATGGAAGTGCTCAATGGCCAGCACGCCACGCCCCCCTCGTCCAAAAGCACGTCTAAGCCACGCCCCTTTGGTGCTGTAAATCTGCACTTGGGTCCTGCTCCTCTTTTTTCCACTTCATTACTCTGCGTGTCTGACAGAATAATCTGGCCACAATGGACCCAGCAGACTTAAACAGACTAAGAACAGCCTTGGAGAGCCAGGGTGCTATGTTGGGCTCTCACCAGCAGGATCTCCAAAACATTAATCAAACTCTGAGAACCATTACAGATTCCCTCGCTGGCCTTTCGTCACAAATTCAGCACCTCCAGGCAGCTTCCCCGGCACAGCTTCCGGTGCCCACCCCTGTTCCAGCAGTAGCTCCTCTCCCTGTACCAGCTCATGAACCCCGCTTACCCACTCCACCCTCCTATGATGGCGATCCTGGGACCTGCCGTTCCTTCTTGCCCCAATGTTCCCTGGTTTTAGAGCTGCAAACTTCGTCCTTCCCCACAGAGCGCTCCAAAGTAGCTTACATCATCACCCTGCTCTCGGGTAGGGCCCGGGAATGGGGCACTGCCCTGTGGGATGCCCAAGCTCCATGTTGCGGGGACTATAACTCGTTCACCACTGAAATGAGATGGGTGTTCGACCGTTCCTACACCAGATGACAAGCAGCTGTCCAAATCCTAAATCTTCGACAAGGGTCTCGTTCTGCTTATGACTATGCTATTGAGTTTCGTACTCTGGCAGCCTCCAGTGGCTGGGACGAATGTGCTTTGTGTGACGCCTTTGTTAATGGTCTGGTGGAATCTGTGAAGGATGAATTGGCTTCCCTTGAGTTACCCTCCTGCTTCCAAGAATTAACAGACTTAGCCGGTCGCTTTGACAGCCGTCTTCGCCTTAGACAACGGGGAGGGGCCGCACATCCAGATAATGCAGCTTATCTTCCCTTCCTGAACCTGTTCCTGAACCCATGCAAGTAGATCGCGCCCACATCTCTCCAGAAGAGCGTCTGCGTCGATGCAGGGAGAGAGCATGCTTCTATTGCGGGCAAGCTGGTCACTTTCGTGAGACCTGTCCATTAAAAGGCAAGGCCCCCTAGTGAAACTGAGGGTCCTAGGGGGCCAGAAACAGGACATTAACTCAACCCCTCGCTCCTGCTTTCCTGTCACTGTGACTGTCAACAATAGGACCCACACCGTATGGGCCCTCATTGACTCTGGAGCCGACCAGAACCTGATCTGCCCCTGTACTGTAGACACCCTCAAGATCTCATCCACCCCTTTTGAGTGCCCTCTTCCTGTTCAAGCTCTGGATGGTAGCAGCCTCAACCGCATCACTCATCGCACACTCCCCATCAGTTTAAGAATTTCCGGCAACCACACGGAGACTATCTCATTTCTCATCATGCCTAAGTCCCATACCCCAATCGTCCTTGGACGCCCCTGGTTAGTAAAACATCATATAGACTGGATCCGGAACACGATCCTAGGCTGGAACCCAGCTTGTCTGTCCTCATGCCTTCTCTCTGCATCTATTCAGCCTCCTCCTGCTAACAATAAAGGGGAGCTCCCCGATCTCACCAATGTACCCCCGGAGTAGGCTGACCTCCGAGAGATCTTCAGTAAGTCTTGTGCCATCTCCCTGCCACCACATCAACCCTATGATTGTGCCATCGATCTTCTCCCAGGCACAGCCCCCCCAAAGGGGCGTCTCTACTCCCTCTCCTCCCCTGAGAGAGAGGCCATGAACCACTACATTGCTGAATCACTGGCGGCTGGAATCATCTGACCTTCATCTTCACCGGCAGGTGCAGGATTCTTCTTCGTAGAGAAGAAAGACAAGTCTTTACGGCCATGCATAGATTATCGAGGACTTAATGAAATTACGATTAAAAATCGTTATCCCCTTCCGCTCATGACCACGGCTTTCAAGCTATTGCAGGGAGCACACATCTTCACTAAAGTGGACCTCCGAAATGCCTATCACCTCGTCAGAATCAGGGAAGGGAAACAAACTTTTTGTCAAGGCCGAGAAGTGTGAGTTTCACCAGAAATCCACTTCTTTTCTGGGGTTTGTAATTTCTCCCTCCATGATCGAGATGCAGCCCTCCAAGGTCAAGGCGGTTACTGACTGGCCCATGCCCACTTCTAGATGAGAACTACAATGCTTCCTAGGGTTTGCTAATTTCTATCGCAGATTCATAAGGAACTATAGCACCGTGGCTGCTCCCCTTACAGCTCTCACCTCCTCAAAAGTTCCCTTTAAGTGGAATGCAAGGGCAGAAGAGTCTTTTACTAGCCTCAAGCAAAGATTCACTTCGGCACCTATCCTTTCCATCCCAGACCCCTCTCCCCAATTCACTGTCGAAGTAGATGCTTCTGAGACCGGAGATGGAGCTATTCTTTCTCAGAGAAGCCCCAAAGACAACAAGCTGCATCCCTGTTCCTTTTTTTCTCGCCAACTCACTCCTGCAGAAAGGAACTATGACATTGGTGACCGAGAGCTACTAGCTATCAAGCTAGCCCTTGAAGAGTGGAGACATTGGTTGGAGGGGGCTCAGCATCCTTTCCTAGTTTGGACTGACCATAAAAACCTCGAATATTTAAAATCAGCCAAAAGGTTAAATGCCCGTCAAGCCCGCTGGTCCTTATTTTTTTCAAAGTTCAATTTTACTATATCCTACCGCCCAGGTTCTAAGAACACCAAGCCAGATGCTCTCTCTCGACAGTGCTCTTTGCCCCAGAATTGTGCCCCCACTGAAAGCATCCTCCCACCACAATGCCTTGTGGCTGCCACCCAACAGGACATTGAAGTCCTGGTCAGACAGGCCCTAGAGCAAGAACCAGGACCAAGTAACGTTCCTACCAACCGCCTATTTGTTCCAGAGTCTATTCACCCACATGTACTTGAATGGGGACACTGCTCCAGATTGGCCTGTCACCCAGGAGGGGCCCGCACCTTGTATCTGATCCAGCAATGCTTCTGGTGGGCAACTATGAAGGAGGACATTTTAGGATTCGTGGCAGCTTGTGATACATGTGTAAGGAACAAAACATCCAACAAGCCTCCAGCAGGTCTCCTTAAACCACTTCCCATCCCTCACCGTCCTTGGTCTCACATTGCCCTCGATTTTGTTACTGGACTCCCAACTTCAGAGAGGAACAATTGCATTTTGACAATTGTTGATCGTTTCTCCAGAGCCGCCCATTTTGTTCCCCTGACTAAACTTCCTTCGACCAAGGAGACAGCTGAGCTGCTCATCCTCCACGTTTTTTGGCTACACGGACTTCCTGTTGACATTGTCTCTGATAGGGGACCCCAGTTTTCTGCACTCTTCTGGAAGGCCTTCTGCAGACTCATTGGCGCTACGCCTAGCCTGTCGTCGGGTTACCATCCACAATCCAATGGACAGACAGAGAGAACCAACCAGAAGCTGGAGACCTCTCTGAGATGCATGATGTCACAGAACCCAACTTCATGGAGCAGGATGCTCTCATGGGTAGAATATGCCCACAACTCCCTTCCCACCTCATCTACCAGAATGTCTCCTTTTCAGTGCTGTTTGGGGTATCAACCACCCTTGTTTCCTTCTCAGGAAGAAGAGGTAGCAGTCCCTTCAGCACAAAGTTTCGTGCGCAGCTGCAAGAGAACCTGGTAGAAAGCTCGGTCCCAACTCCTAAAGTAAGTACAGGCCTTCAAACTACAAGCAGATCGACGACGCTAGGCTGCCCCAAGCTACAAGGTTGGCGATAGAGTAATGCTCGCCACACGAGACATTACCATCAAGACCATCTCACACAAACTATCCCCTAAGTTCATTGGCCCATTCACTGTCACCAAGATTATCAACCCTTGCTCTGTCAGGTTACGCCTGCCTTCAACTATGCACCGGATAAATCTCACCTTTCATGTCTCCCAAATCAAGCGCCTGGTTACCAACCCCTTCGCGCCATGCCCCCCCCCCGTCCAAAAGCGTGTCTAAGCCACGCCCCTTTGGTGCTGTAAATCTGCACTTGGGTCCTGCTCCTCTTTTTTCCTCTTCATTACTCTGCGTGTCTGACACAGGGTACACAAACACTATGGACAATTTGGAAATACCAATTAGCCTAATCTGCACCAAAACCCACCAGACACAGGGAGAACATGCAAACTCCATGTACCTTGCATGTTATACATTACATGTTACACATTATATGCATGTTATACATTATATGTAAATTATATGTATATGTAGATACAGTATATAATAACCAGTTTATGTTTTTCAGAGGTGGGGAGAGTAGCCAAAAAATTTACTTTTAAATTTAAAATTTAAAAATTTACAAAATAATATTGTCAGTAAAAGTTTAAAAAAATCATCCAAAACATTACTCAAGTAAGAGTAAAAAAGTATTGGATGAAAAGACAACTCATGCACTGAGTAACTGTTTCAATTGTAATGTCCATTTTTTTTATATTATATTATAATAATTATAAATTAGTACATATGCCGAAGAAGCTCTTCTTTTGCAAGCAAAAAAAAAAAAAATAGGATACCAGGGATGCCTCATATTTTTTGGGATGCATAAAAATGTACAACAAATGTTATTTAAATTCTGGACTGGTTACATTATATGCACAATTAAAGTTAACATATAATCTCACACAAACATGAAAAAAGCATTCTATACTCACCACAAGATTGTACACTAACTGCAAGATCCCACTAGTAACAGCATGGGCATTCCACAAAATTAGAGAAATTAAAATTAAAATTTTATTTGTCACATACACAGTCATACACAGTACGATATGCAGTGAAATGCTTATACGACCGCCCCGTGACCTTAAATTATTATAATTTTTTTTACAAGAAAATAAGGAAATAAATAGTGAATAGTGAAATACAATGGAAATATAGGAATTAAATGGCAGCAAAAGTTTCAAAAATATATAGGAAATCTGAAATATAAAATAGAACAACTTATAAAAACCTAAGTCTGTACAAATATTGAGGTAGTATTTGACGAAAATGAGATGAAGGGGATGTGAAAAGAAGTCCTTGAAGTGTGCAAATGTGCATATATGTGCAAATGTGCGTTTGACATAATTGTCCATTCTGTGTGTGCAAAAATTGCAGAGGTGTTTTTAGTCCAGTGTATTGGTTTGATTGAGAGACCGTATCACCTGCGGGAAGAAGCTCCTCCTCAGTCTCTCTGTATTGGCCTTGAGGGAGCGGAAGCGCTTTCCAGACCGCAACAGAAAGAACAGTCCATTGCTGGGGTGGCTGAGGTCCTTCATGATCTTCCTGGCCTTGGTCCAGCACCGCTTGCTGTAGATAGAGTGCAGGTCAAGGAGCTCAGTTCGGATGATGCGCTCAGCTGATCGCACTACCCTCTGTAGGGCTCGTCTGTCCTGCATGGTGCTGTTCCCGAACCAGG
>QNUK01000365.1:610000-725557 GCA_013621035.1 Clarias magur
ATCAGCAATACAGTGCTGATGTCATAGTGTGCGATGGCCCTATTGTTCATTGAAGGATTATTAATTAATTTATTATTCTTGAGAATATTAACACCTCAAAAAAGCCGTGGAGTTGAAAAATAGATCAAATAAATAAATAAATAAACAATCCTTAAAAGAGCATTATGACATCAGCACTATGATGTCATACTCATCGCTTTGATATTCCCTGTTGTCTTTTGGGGCCCTAGGCAAAAAAATTATTGCAGAGGAGCTTCTCCAGTCAGCGGAAGGCATGAATGTAATGTTAGGCAGCGTTATCATCAACTTTTAAGTCGTACTGTGAGCGCGTCACAGGTGTTTCTCACATACAGTAATAGCAGGCAGCATCTTCTGCGTCAAAAACAGGTACGTCAGGCCGAGCTTGTAGCTACTGAAACCCCTGGATCAGACAGCGATGTGTCTACGGCGACAGCAGTGTGAGGAGCATCAGCGAGTTGCCTAAAGAATCTGTTCACAGGTATGGGTAGCATGTGGGCGTCAAGAGACACAGGCAGATCTGCTGGTAGAGACTACTTAGTCTTATAAAAAATTAATACATTTGGCAGCCTTCAGATGCCCCCTACTGGCCCCAAGTAGTTGCCGGGCTTTGTCTGTTGATAAGCAGCATTTCTATGTGTCATACTGATGAAAAGACATCACATACGATCGGGGAATTGTTTGTCACTTTGTTTACAGTTCTCATGTAGCATGTGTTTCATATTAGCTTTAGGTGTGCGAATGCCAAGTGGTTTTGCCCTCAAGTCTCCAACAATGAACAGTTGCTTATGTCAGCAAAATAGATAAACACTGTAATGAAATTCCTGGTTGCACAATTGCACTTCGGTGGCACGGTGGTGTACTGGTAAACCACTGTCGATGGTTCGATTTCTACTTCAGGAGAACATGTAAACTCCAAGCGCACGGGATGGGAATGGAACCCGGAACAAGGCGACAGGGATAATTCTGTGGTCTTTCCTGATTTTTATTTATTTCTATTCAGTCAGGTGAGGGTTTGGATTGTGGGAGGAAACCCACCAAGCGCAGACATGTAAACTCAAAGGCGGGAACACACACACACACACACACACACACTAAGTGAGCGTAAAATATAATATATTTAATACTAAAATATGCTTAAAACGGTCAAATTTATTTTATTATTATTTTCATTTTTTATATAAAATCTATAATACAAAAATCATTATTTTTTATTTTTAACATATGTTTTATTTATATTTATTATTATTATTATTTATAGCGCACTTAACTAAAGCACTTTACATAATGTGGAATCCAAATGAAAAGTACAAAAACAAACTGTCATGTACCAAGTTGAAACTAGTTTCATAACTTAGCAGTTAGATTTTCCAGCACACGTGGGAGTGACGTCAGTAAACATCAGCGTCATGGATTTTCAACTAATCAGCGCGGGTTATCTCTGAGGGGCGTGTAATGGGAGGGCGGAGCTACAAACTCGTACTAGCCAGAGCCAAGTGACTCAGAGGGGTGTGTGTGTGTTTTTTTTTTTTTACTGTGTGTATGTGTATGTTTTTAAGCAGTAGGAGAGTAATGTCCTATCGGAGAAGTGTCCTCCTGACGCGATTCAACGGCGGCTTCAGGAGACCGCCGGCGTCGCGCTCGAGACGGCCGGAAGCTGGCCGACATCAAAGAACGCTCGCGCACTTCCGCGGCGAGGATGGCGCGCGCGTCGACGGCGAGATCCGGATCGACTTTGATCAGACTAAAGAGGCGTACAAGAGCAAAGACACCGCGGAGCTGCTCAGGGGGCTGCTGGTGTTCAAACTCTGCTCTTATGACTTCCTGGTGGACAGAAACAAAGAGGTAAGGCGGCCTCGCATTTCTGAAGTGTTCCCCATTGTTTCCCCTTCATCACATATGGTGCGCGTGTACCAGGGGTCACGTCCTGGAACTAAAAGCTCCTAAAGTGTTATAAAAGTGTTTCTATTGCATAAGCATACTTTTGCAGATCATGATTTGTGCAAGGAAATACAGCAATAATCACTTTAAATAAGAAATATGCGTATGACATTTCAACATGTTTAATAGTGTGTTTCTTATTATTCAACATGCATGAAATGTGTCATATTTTGTCACTGAAATGAATCATATAATATTTTAAATACTACACAATAATTGAATAATATTTAAAATACAAAGATACCAATTTATCAGATTTTTATAACATGATTTCTTTTTTTACATACATAAACTACAGTATAATATGCAGGCCCAAAAAATATATACAGTATATAATATTTTAAATATTACACAATACTCACTCACTCACTCACTCATCATCTATACCGCTTAATCCTGTATTCAGGGTCACAGAGGGCCTGGAGCCTATCCCAGGAGACTTAGGACACATGGCAGGGTACACCCTGGACAGGGTGCCAATCCATCGCAGGGCACAGACACACACACTCACTCATTCACACACTACGGGCAATTTATGAACACCAATTAGCCTAACCTACATGTCTTTGGACTGTGGGAGGAAACCCACCAAGCACCGGGAGAACATGCAAACTCCATGCACACAGAGACAGGAATCGAGCCTGGTCGGGGATCGAACTCGGACCCTGGCGGTGCAAGGAGACAGTGCTAACCACTACACCACCGTGCCGCCTACTACACAATAATATTTAAAATACAAAGTTATCAATTTATCATAAACTATTTTACATAATATGCAGTCCAAATAAAATATATTTATATACAAATATGTTTTTTTAATAATACAAAATAATATTGAAAATTATCCATAATAATATCCATAAAATATTCTTAATATTTACTTAATAAAAATTATTATATTATATATTTAATATATATAATATATAAACATACTTCAGTAAACCACTTTACATAATATTCATGTGCTAACATTTTTAAAATATTAAATATAAAATATATATTTGTGCAAGGTTATAATAATCACTTTAAATAAAAAATATGAATGAATTTTGACATTTTTAAAACAATATTATATTGTGAGCATTTCATAATTAAATGAGTTACATAATATTTTCTGATAATATATATATATATATATATAAAACAAAGACTTAAAGACTAAATAAACCACTTTATGCAATATGTAATTCAAATGAAGTATATACTGTATATATAAACAAATATGTAAAAAAAAAAATGCTACAAACAAGTACAAACCGCCCCATCACCAAGGTGCCCTTAAGAAAGGCCTTTAACCCTCAACTGCTCAGATGTATAATGAGATAAAAATGTAAGGCCATCTGGTTAAGGGCATCTGGCAGTTGCTGTAAATGTGTACAGTTGCTTGCTTGTTAGCACTGTCACCTCGCACCTCCGGTTCGATTCCCACCTCGGGTCCAAGTTTGCATGTTCTCCCCATGCTTGGTGGGTTTCCTCCATCTACTCCGGTTTTCTCCCACAGTTCAAAGGCATGCAGATTAGGCTAAGATTAGGCAGGTCTCCTGGGATAGGCTCCAGGCCCCCCAGGATACAGTGGTACAGACAATGAGTAAGTGTAAAATATAATATTACTATACTATACTATAATATTACTATAAAATACTACACAATAATCTGATATGTTTAATGCAAAAATATGCTTAAAATAGTAAAATATGAATTTTATTATTTAAATATTTTAATATAAAATCTACAATACAAAAATCCTAAAAAAAGATGACACATTTATTTATACATTTAATTCTTGACATGTTGTTTTATTTGCATAATTTTTTAAAATAGCGCACTTAAATAAACCATTTTACATAATATGAAATCCGAATGAAAAGTGCAAGAACAAATACCTGATTAAAAGAATATATACTGTATATTGTGTTCAAGTAACCTTTATGGATTTATAGCCTTAAAAAAAAAATATATATATATCTTATTTAGAAGTTTAACAAAGTAATAATCAGTAGTAACAATAGGTAACATTTTATCAGCATGTTGATATGATATGAGCTAATCACCACGTGCACAAAAACATGTTTATCAACACTGCAGCAATAAAGTTAATGTTAGGGAACGACTGCTAGGGGACTCCTCTTGCTATCCTCCTGGACATGCTAATCAATTCCTTTTCCATTCATAGACATAGAGTCTCTTTCTGTGTCCCAGATTGTTCTTCATGGTCATGCAGGAATGGAACGGTCATATGAGATCAGTGTGTAGAATTACAGCACAAAGCTGACTGGTATGTTGGGAGGACACGGGAACCTCACGTGGATAGGGACAGGAGGAGCCAAGAACAGTCAGAGAAAATCACGCAACAAAGTCATTAAACTTCTTACACACACACACACACACACACACACACACACACACACACACACACACACACATCTGTTTATATAAAAGAAAAACACTGGACAAAAGAAATGCCTGCTATGTTCGGATGTATTTTAAGGATTATGAAGCTACTGAAGTAAAAAAAAAATGGCTTGATAAAGTTCCTGTCATTTTTAAAAAAAGAATTTACGTGGAATTTTCCTTTTTTGTGTTTTTGATTCTTAATTTCCTCTCATTAATTTACATTCCCTCATTACGCGTAAGTCGCACCGTACGCGCTAGAAATGTAGCTAGTTGCTATTTGTAGAAGTTACTATGTTACTGTAGAAAAGTTCCTTTTCTTCACTTTTTAATCCTGTTATTTAAGACAATTTCAGTCTCATTAAAATAGTATTACTATTTAAAATTTTATTTAAAGTCCATCTGCGACTAACAAAACGCTACTTTTGTATCTGTTTTTTTTTTTTTTTTTAAGTTTTGCTTACCAGAGGTATCACCTGAGTTTGTTTCTCGTTTTTCTAAGTCATGTGAAGGTCATGATTTGTCATCGCTTGATCAATGAGGGTAACTGAAAAAAAGAAAAAAGAGAGTCAACAAAAATTTGGACACGAGTGTTACATCAGCATCTGACGTTCATACAGACCAAAACAACCTAGTCCTGTTTATTCCATAATTTTTTTTTATTATGAAATATTACATATACTGTACTGTTGTAAATAAACTTACCCATGCTGCAAAATAATAATTAAAATAGGCTTTGTATGATTCCATAGCAATATGTGTGAGTAATAATTGGGTGGGAATTTTGAATGTCTGAATATAAAATTTTAAAGCGTTGTAAAATATTTAAGACCAATTCTGCAGTAAAACCCTCAGCATTGTTTTTTTATTATGAATTTTAATGAACAGAGCCATATCTAAGCAAGTACCATTCCTAAACGTCCAATGACTCCGCCGTCCACAGATAATGGACCTGAGTAAGAAGCTTCTGGGTCAGGCGGCGTTCGAGAAGCTGATGAAAATGACATTCTACGGACAGTTTGTGGCCGGAGAGAATCATCAGACCATCAAACCCCTGATTAGGAAGAACAGGTCCTTCGGAGTCGGAGCCGTTCTGGACTACAGCGTGGAGGAGGACCTCACGAAAGAAGAGGCAGAGACCAAGGAAATGGAGTGAGTGTTTATTTCTTTTAGTCATATCAATCTCGTTTTCAGTATTCAGAATCGTAGTTTGCACAATGTTACAATTGATTTTCTAAACTCCCCTATCACATCAAGTTGTGTTTGCTGTACCTCAGCGGCGCTTGCGATGACGTCACTTTTGACTTCTGTGCATGTGAGATAAAAAGCGGGAGAAGAGCATGGGTGCGTCTATGTTTGTTTGAAACAAGAAAGGCTGCTAACTCTGATGAGTGATTGATGGTCTGGGTTGGATGGGTTTCCAGTATTCAGAGTAATAATACCGTGTACAACCTAGTCACCATTTCCAAACATAACTTAAAAATAATAAATAAATAAATATAAAATTTAATATAAAAACACACGTTTATGCTGCTTAATCCTGTGTACAGTGTCGTGCAGGGGGCCTGGAGCCTATCCCAGAAATTAGGGCATGAGGTAGGGTACACTCTGGATGGGGTGCTAATCCATTGCAGGGCACACACACGTACACACTCACTATGAAATATTTGGGAACGCCAATCTGCCTAATCTCCATGTTTTTGGATTGTAAGGAATTCAAAGTACCTGGAGGAAACCCACCAAACACAGGGAGAACATGCAAAAACTCAACATTGCACACAGACGCCAGGAATTGAACCTGTCTAGGAATCGCACCCGGACCCTGAAGGTGCAAGGCGACAATGCTAACCACTAAGTCACTGTGTTTTCTTTTAAATAAATACAAAAAACTAAAAATACATAATGTAGGCTCATAATTAATAATTGTAATTGATGCAGGTTCATGGGTTGTGCATGAATATAGAGAAAGGAGCAAGAGTGACAAAGTTACCAGACGAACGCATGTTCTCCAGGACACTCAATAAAACCTACCAGCTGGACACATCTGGATCACATCTGGATCTAACATTATACTCCAGTAACATTATTAATTATTTACTAAGCAAAGTTCTGGAGTTTTCACGCCAAATAGTGAATGTGTTTGTTGTAATACTCTTTAGTGACCTTCATAGACAAACAAAATGCAGCTGAAAACCAGCATTCTGGTTTCACTTCTTTTTTTTGTTGTTGGTACAACTGAAAGCAGTGAGTGCAAAGACTATCACATGCTTCTTGTAGACACGTGACACCAGCTAACAGCGCTTTTTCAAACTGCTTCTCATGCACCGTTAGTCGGCATTATCTGTGTGTGTATTCACAGACTCTCATGTCACCATGATTGATGTGAGAGTGTGAGTACGACGTCCCTCCCCCTCAAAGCACGGCCAATGTGCTCCCTACACTCCCAACACTCTCAGGTACACATGGCTGTACAGTAGCTCGGCCTGGGCAATTAATCAAAAATATGTATCTAAACCGTTATTCAGAACTACAATCGACACAATCAGGGCCAGGTCACTTTTTTGTTAATCTTTTTATACTTTAATACTTTTTATTTAGTTCTTTCCCCACTGTGTGTGTTTTCATGTAGTGTCCCTTTAAAAACATACATCCTACACAAGTGTACAATCCACCCTATGACAGTTTTGACATGAGAGCAGCACAGAGAGCTCTTTCGGTAGAAAAAATATCCCAGCTTTGATAGTTGAGCATATTTACATTACAAACCATGTCAATCAATTATGAGAGCAAAAACAAAAAACAAATAAACAAACAAAAACAACATAATCATTCCTTAATCATAATCGAAGTAAAACTTTCCAATTAATAGTGATATTGATTTGAAGTCATGTCAGCGAGCATGGTCACTCTGGATCTCTCAATCTCTGGATTATTGCTGAACGTTTTTCTGTTCTTCCACTTGAGAGCTCGTATGCAAATGGTCGTGTCCAATCAAGCTAAAAACGTCCGATTCCGGTCACTGGCTGATCGATTTGTGCAGCTTTGGTTTGAAGGATAAGCTGAGTAAGTGCTTATCCATCACAATAACAGCTCGGTTTATGTGTTGTTTACTGTATGATCGTGTGTATTGTAAAAAATCCTTTTTTCAGATGAACCTGTTTCCTATTCAGTTCAAATAAAAATTTTATATGTCACCATACACAGTCATACACAGTATGATGTGCAGTGAAATGCTTATAATCAATATTATACCTTAAAATCAATATTATCAATAAGAAATAAATTACGGAATAGAATAAGAATAAAATATAGAAAAACTTAGCTGTAGAAAAAAAGAACAACATATATTTTTTTTATTATTTAATATAAATAGACAATATGGCTGTACAAATATGGAAAATATGAAAGCTGGTGTGGGAATTTATATAGACTTTAAATAGAAACGCCAGGAAGTGTAAAAAATATGCATGAGTATGAGATGTGATGACCATAAATGTGCAGAATGAAATTAAATAAAAGTGTCCAGGGTGAGTGCAAATGTGCAAATGTTCTCCAAAAAAAAGAAGGAAAAAGCTTTTTGTGAAATAAAGATGTATGATGCTACATATTTTACTTATTTATCATGATTATTCATTGCCTTTGGAAAAACAAACCTGGATTGAAAAATAAAATAAACATAATGAGACTGTAAAACTAATTGGATGTAGTGAGAGAGGACATGAAGTTTGTTGGTGTGAGAGAAGAGGATGCAGAGGACAGGAATAGATGGAGGCAGATGATCTGTTGTGGTGACCCCTGAAAGGTAACAGCTGAATAATATAGAAGAAGAAAAAACTGTAAAACTAAAAAAAATATATATATATTTTTTTTTCAGATTAATGGTTTCTGCTTCAGTTAAAGAAAAAAAAAACAACAAGAAATAAAGCTGTATGATGGTGTTAAGTAAGGATGCTCGATTAGGGCAAAAATAATTGTCATGATTATTTAACGTTCTTATTCATTAACTTTGAAAACGTGATGAATTTAAACTTGTGTTTAAATTGTGTATTTTTATATTTATATATAATTCAACTTTTTTTATATAATTAATTTTTTTTTTAATTTAACAAACATTAAAAAAACTGTCTGCAACAGAAAATTTGTTTCTTTTCTTTTTTTTTATTTATATTTGTTTGAATCTGCAGTTGTTATTGAAATTAGCATTTTATCAATTGAACACTCCTACCAGGGCGAAACTGTGGCTTAGTGGTTAGCACTGTCACCTTGCACCTGAAGGGTTTGGGTTCGATTCCCATCTTGGGGGGTTTCCTCTGGGTACTCCAGTTTCGCCCTACTGTGCAAAGACATGCAGATTTGACTGATTTGCGTTCCCAAATTGCACATAGTGTGTGTGTGTGCCCTACCAAAACCCACCTTGTGCCCCAAGCTCCAGGCCCCTAGTGACCCTGTATACAGGATAAAGTGGTATAGACGGTGAGTGAGTAGTGTCATATTTCTGTATTTAATAAGCATGATGGATCGTGGTTATGGACGATCACTAATCCTCGCTCTGGTCCGTCTCACTCAAGAACAAAAACTGAGGTCTGAATCTCGACATGCTCAGTTTCAGCATTCACACTTTTAAGTCCGCACTGAATCCAGAGTGTCTCAGAACGCACTGCAGTCATGGGACAACAGAACCACACCTTGGAAATTTCTCGAAACAAACCCATTTGCATCAATTATATAAAGAGTTTGTCAAGAGTCTGCTTAGCAACAAGTACCTGATCGGTTGCTGGATGTTGGCCAAGAAAAGTACAGAAAAATTAAACCTAGCCTTTTTTTTTTTTACTTTAAACTAACAAGTAGAACACAGTGACACGTAAAAGAAACAAACAGCAAATTGGCGTCATTGTGGTGCAGCTCCAGCTTTCACAATCATGCCATTGTAGTAGATTATACTTTTTAAACAAAGTTCAAAGGGTTGGATTTAAATCAATCAATTTCAATAGAGACGTTTAAAATAACGACGTAATCTACTTAAATCGTAATCTGCTTACACGTCTACAGTATGTGCAAACAAACAGAGACAAGCACAGCAGGACACGGCGGATTTGGGCTGAACACACACACACATGCTTTTCTGCTACATGTGTTTTGTCGCAACACTTCGGAAAACACACGCTACGACTCGACCTTCACGCCGCTAACAAGTTATTACATGGTTGGACAAGGCGAAGTGTTACACACACAGACGAGTGCCATATTACTTGTTGCTGTAACTGAAACTAGTGTTTCTTTTAGCAATACTCTCAAAAAGTGTAGAGAAGCAACATGTGTGACACTCAAGGGTGTCCTATGGTTCATTTCCTGCTGTTGTGTCTTGTTGCTCGTGTTGATTAGTTCTCCAGGATAAAATGTACATGAGCAGTCAGAAGTTGTACACAAGGTTTTGTGGATTTATTTTCTACATTTGAGAACAATACTGTTTTTTTGTTTTTTTCTGAAAGTAACACACATGGCATTAGGTAATTAAGTTATTATAACAACAGTTGGTTGTAATTTGAGGACAAAAAGACCAACTGTTCTGGAACAGAAACCCATCAAGCTCCACGATGAAACTGTCTCTCATGAAGACCTTTCCAGGAAAGCAAGACCAAAACTTAGCTCTGCTGCAGAGTTCATTTAGAGTCACCAGCCTCAGAAATCAGCAATTAACAACCAACCAGCACCTCAGATTAGGTGGATTATGAAGGATTTACAGAGCAGAATAGCAGATACATCTCAATATCAACTGTTCAAAGGGGATTATTGAAGATTTTGGATAAACGCCATTGTTTTAATAAAAATCAGGAAAGGCCTTGGAGTTAGAAGGTGCGTCCAAACTTTTGACTGGTTTAAAAAATCAAACAAACAAACAATGGCACCACCAGGTTGCCATTGTTGGCCCTTGAACAAGGCCCTTAACCCTACCCGCTCCAGGGGCGCTGTGGGATATGCGAAGAAGGAAATTCACTGTGCTGTGATCTATATGTGACAAATAAACACTCTCTTTCACAGTGTTAGTCTTGGAATACGGTCGTGTTATCAGGCAAGAAAAAGCTCCATAGATGTGATAACCTGGTTCTGCAGCACATTCAGATCTTCAACTGACTTCATTTTATTGCCACATAAATGATCGCCAATTTCTTCCACAAGGTTCAGCACCATCCTTCCAAGTTCTTAACCCTGTTGCGGGACAACAATGTGACTTTTTTCGGCCAGGCAGCATTTGATGATGGTGTCACTGATCAATATCGTGAGCTTTGTATTAAATAACGAACCAAGAAATAAAAAGACAGCTCTTGGTGTTAGTTTAAGGCAGAGCAGGTTTATCGTTATTCTAATTCAGCACAAGGTTGAGGACCGAACAAAATAGATGTATAAGTTTTCACTGCATCCAGGTGCTACACAACACTCAACCGTGTAGAAAATTATGCAGCAGACAGGCATTAAGTACAATATGCAAACAGACGGTGTTTTTGGTGCTGAGAGACTCGTCCTGATGTGACGTGTGGAGGTGGAGATGAAGAGAACCTGTTTAGCAGTCTCATAGCTTGTGGGTAGAAGCTATTCATGAGTCTTTAGGATTTGGCACGAATGCCGGGCAATTTTTTCCCAGAAGAGAGCAAGGTGAACGGTTTGTGTGACGGATGAGCGGAGTCTGCTTGGAAGCTCCGGGGCCTTTCGCGGTACAACGTTCAGTGTAGATGATATTAATTTTAGGCAGGCCGGTTCCTGTGACCCCGCGGGCATTCTTCACTCCGGAGTGTTTGTTTGTTTTCTTTCTCATCCGACACAGTTTAGTTACCATACCCAGCTGTAATGCTGTGGGTCAGGACAGAGTTAATGAAAATCCTGTAGAAGCTGGTACCGTATAGGAAACATGGCTGATTGCATTCCTGCTGGTTTCAGCTTCCTCAAGGAGTAGCAGCAGCAGAATCCATGGTTAAGGTCTTTGGTCATGTTTAAACATTAGAACTGGACACCTGTTCCAACAGGATTTTATTAATGTATATAGGTTGGTGTGTGGTTTGTGTCCACCACAATCTCATTTGTATAAATCGCATTACAGCTGTGAATCGTAGGTAGACTGTCGATTTGATTAAATTTCCAGTCACCGAGATTTTCTATTCAATTCACTCCGATAGCACTAAAGGTGATCCTCTGATTTATTGATTTAACTAGCATTGAAAAGCTGTGTAATTTCTGTTGTTGGTTGTTGAAAGGTGATGTCTCGTACAAACCAATCTTTTGATTCCGCCCTGGCAATTTTCTGCTGAATACTCCAGTCCAGTAGGTGGCAGTGTTGCATCGGTTGACTGGTTGTGGATTACAAAAGAAGAAGACACGATACTCTGTCAAACCACGAGTATTTGTGGAACATGGTTCTGTTTTCTATAAAAGCTTGTATGCCATGTTTAAGGAATACATAAATTTTTGGCTGTTTAATTTTGAACATTTGTAACATAACAAAAAATATTTAAATCGTTCAGGTCAATCAATTCTGAATCAAGAACTGACTCAACAATTCAGTGCATCGAATCAGTTCTTTTACTAAATCGCAGAGTGATTGTATTTCCTTGAAATACCATCATGCTATAACACTTCTTCTGTACACTATACTTAAATATAGTATTGGAGTACTCTGTTACATGTCCATCATGTTCCGTCACAACTTCTTAGATCTTTGATTGAGAGAAATCGAGTTTAGTCCTGTTGCAGGCAGCAGCACACAAATGGTTTATAAACAGTTCAGGTTCGAGACGCACCAATTTACAGCACCGTCACGAAAGGTGTTCCTTGAAACTCCCTCATTTCTTAATATTTAGTAAACAACTTCATCAGCAAGCTCATTTCCCCTCTCATCCGTTCCAATCAGCATCACCAGTGTACTTATCACCGGCCTGATCATCTGTCATCATCTGCACATGTTCCTCACTGGCCTTAATTTAGATGCTTTTTAATACTCAAATGATTCATAGTCACTGTGTGGCTTAAACAATAATTAAAAAAAAAACATTCCTCTGAAACTTCTTCTCAGGTATAAGGACTGGACTGAAAATGAGAGACAAAAAGGTGTAAAAAAAAAAGAGAAGCCTGGAGAACTGTTCCTCAGGACTGCGTTAAAAAATACTAGAAAGTCTGGCACTTTGGAAGCAAAATGAGTTGTGGCTCGAGATGTCTGCACAGCATCGTACGACGCTGTATAATTCACCATCGTCCCACGGGTGTCCATACTACTACACTGGCACTCACACAGATGCACTGAAACCAGGATGTGAAAATTGCGCCTGAGAATCCGGTTGCAGTTTGTTAGAGTGTTAAACGCTGCCTCGAAAAAGCACAAAGCTCCTCCAAGTGGCCAAACACTTCACTGTATGGTAATTCCCAGCGTATGTGAGGGGTGGGGATTTGGGGTTGGGGGCGAGGGGGAGACAGAAGCGCTTGAGGAAGCAGACAGCAGAAAGCAGTTATACATCGCCATTATGACGATTCCTCAAAGTTTTTGAGTGCACCCAAACAGCATTACACTCCAATATGGCTGGAAGTGCAAACGGATAATCTGCAGACGGGGACGAGTTGGTGCTCGGGGTGTGTTTCGGCGGATCTGAGGTGGTTGGACAAGCTGTAACAGTAACCTCAGAACAAAAACAGTCAGGCTCAGAGATGAGGACTCGCAGCTGGAGTGCTGGAGGAGTAAATGAAGAACTGATGCCTGATTGGTCAGGCTAGTCAAGGCCCAGTGTGCGCGATTGGCTGCAACCAGTTGCTCTCTTTACACTCACACACTCTACAGTCTTTCCTCAGAAATTCTGTCACATGTTGTGCTCGAGGGAGCCTCTGCACGAGGCAGTATCTGGTTTCATTTAGAAGAATTTTCTGTTTTTCTTTTTCCTCCCTGACTTTTAGTCTGCAGAAGTCTAAATGCAGTCTGGAAGTTTAAAAAATGTTTATAATAACTGTATTATATTATATGATTTGTAACATTGCGATGCAAAGGATCTTCATTTCTTTAATTTACGTTCCATTTTCTCTTCGGCAAATCGGCCCCATCCAAAACTTTACTTCTTTTCTTGAAAAGACAACAAAAATAAAACAACAGGAATAAATAGGTTCGGTTATCGGGTTACTCGATTTGCGGCTGAATATAAAATACTCTAATATTGGGTGTATATGGTTTATAATTAAGCAATATCACCATAATTGATAAATGACAATGATATCCTAGCACAACACACTCCTCCGTAGGCACGAGGGCTCAGCCATGATGATATTCAGCACAACAGCATAACTGCGAGTGTGATATTGCTTTTTAAGTTCCACAAACACCATCTATTATCAGCAGATTATGATTTGTTTGTTTATTTAACCTGTCATTTTGCCCCATGCAACACATATCCGTTCGCGTAAAAGTTAGCGTAATCAACAAGGGTGAAAGTAGTTTTAAATTCTTACCGGTGATATGTAGTCAAAAGGGGAGGAGAATAAATCAATCAAGGAGACGGTGAACCTGTAAAGTTTCTCATTATATTGGCACTTGATCCGTTTTAGAATTTTAGCTTTGTTCCTGGTTCCAGGCTTGAGACGCAAAATCTGTTAAATGAAAAGCAGACGGTTCTAATGCAGTTCAGAACGACTTAAGGAGACGGCGTGTTGTTTAAGATGACGTGATGTGATCAGATGTGCTATTTTCCACAGAAGCTGAAAGTGCTCCTGTGACTGGTTTTGAATGTCGATTTTGGCATGCAGCTGCTCTCTCCTCAGTACTGCGGACCGTACAGACCTGCTCTCAACCACGCTGCGATCCACAGTCCAATTAACCACTGTAGAACACAGATACATGTACCTAAACGTCACACCGATGTTGTCGTCCATTATCACTTTTTTCTTTTAGAACACCTCTCGTCCAATCAATCTGCCCGGTAAATTCATTTTTGTAATCAGCTGGAGTTTAAACAAGTGTTCCTTCCTAATATGACCTCATATAGGACGTTGCTCTTGTTTCTCAAGCAGTGGCTTATTTATAGTGGTGCTCCGATTGATCGGCCGCCGATCATAATAGCTTTGGGAAGTTTGATCGGCTATCTCTATAATGGCCGATATATAAAAGCCGATCAGATGACGCAAAACTCGTGGGAGAGAGCGGGAGAGCTCAGCAACTCGCGCGCCGCCACTCACTCAGCTGTCAGTAATTCCCCTATCTCACCTATGTGGATTCGCTCGGTGGCCGTAAGTACGGTTCATCATGATTCACTGCCAGTTTTGGCGCTGTGATTATGTTTCCATTTTTCCGTGCGAAAAATTAAACATGTTTAATTTATTTTGGCGGCCCTCGCGGATGCTTGCGGACCTTGCATAACTTCCAGCGACTCACGTCCCACCTGTCTGTTATTTAATTTAATTTTATACAATCTACAGGAAAGTTGTATTTGTCAAGCTCTAAGCTGTTCCCAATTACCAACCAAGCACGTTTTAAGTTGTCAATTCATGATATTCCTCTTCTTGTTATTTCAGTACTTAATTAACATTGTTGTTGGATATAGTTTAATAAAAAATGCTACATGATAAGGCTTCAAGTAGACCCTGTAATCAGTGATCGGTATCGGCCGATACAGCTTCTAGTAATTGTAGATCGGTGATCGGCACCAAAAATCTTGATAGGAGCACCCGTACGTATTCACAAAGAAATTGAAATGGTACATTTGGAGGAGGAATAAAACACAGATACGAAAAAAATGCTTTATGTGAAGGGTGTTTTCTGTTTCCATTAGAGAATTCACACACACACACACACACACACACACACACACACACACACACACACACACACACACTTTAGGCAAACTATATTTAGGAGATCTGTGTTAAATTGTTAAAGTACCATACGAGACCTTTAACTCAATTTCTGGGCCATAAGGACGGTCAATTGTTATGTGGATTCATAATAAAGTTATAAATTATTCAATAAATGCATAATACAAACTGGTGATAATGTTTTAGAGGTATTTTAAGAGTGTGATCATATAATTTAGTTTTATTTGTGCTTTGCGTGTGTGCGGAATATCCTAAAGAATTTTATTACCTTAATTTCTACCAAAAAGAAGAAAAAAAGAAAAGAATTGGGTGTTATAAGACTAAAAGCATCACTGAACACATTATTAAGCTCTGGGAGTACTGCTTTCCCTGATGGTTTGATTCCAGGTCAGGGGATCCCGGGTACTTGGATGCAAAAGTCAGTGGCATGAACACAGACTGTCGCTTGTCTTTAAGAAGACTTTGCAGATCCAAAAATTATATCTGAATAAAGAGAGGCATTTTCCTACCACACCTGTATCTAACTTAATTAACACTTTTTTGTGGCAAGTAAAATAAAATGTCCTACATTTCTGATCTTAGTAAACCAGCGCAACTGGGACCGAAAGTGTGTTCCTGGGGAGATGCAGGAACTGCTGATCTACTGTGTGAAATCATGGTGTTGACGGTTTTCCCCGAACAGACCCGTAGAAGGCGCTCTTCCACCATCGTGCCGTCTCGTCGTCCCCTCGAAATGGAGCGTTTATTGGAAATGCTTTTTACGACCGCAGAAGACCCAAGCTGGCCATTGGCTAATAAAAGCTAATTTATGTTCATCATGCGTGTGTGTTTTAGAGTCTCTGCCTCTATCAGTATTGCATTACTGTCCACCCTCGGCGGACCGGGTAACGATGTTACACGGAAGTGAGTGCTCAGCTTTTCAGCATTACCAAGAGTGCAATATCCAGAGGATGGAGGATGTGGCATGAGAGGATGAGTAGGCATCCAGTATGCAGGCGTTTGTGCCGGTCGTCCTGACAGGAGGCAGAAATTCCATCCCTGCCTTGCACCATTATTAAGCCTCGTCCTGCTTTACATGAGTTCTATATATAAATATATACAGTGCAGTGAAAAAGTAATTGCCTTTAATCTGTTGTTTAATTTTTTTTGCTTTTGTCACACTTAAATGATTAAGATCATTAAACTAATTTTATTATTATACAAAGACAACCCAAGTAAATATAAAATGCAGTGTTTAAATGATGATTTCATTTATTAAGAGAAAAAAAGCTGTTCAAACCCGCCTGGCCCAGTGTGAAAAAGTAAATAAACCAAATAACCAGTTATTCAATTCAATTCAATTTTATTTATATAGCACTTTTAACAATGTTCATTGTCTCAAAGCAGCTTAACAAGAATTATTTATAAAAAAAATTTTTTTTTAATTTATGGAAATGTGTATGTGTGAGAAAAATGTGTCTAGATAATAATGCCATCCCTGCTGGCAACAACTGCAGTCAAGTGTTTGCGATAACTAGCAATGAGTCATTCACATCGCTGTGGAGGAATTTTGGCACACTTGTCTTTGCAGAATTGTTTCAATTAGGCCACATTGGAGGATTTTCGAGCATGAACAGCCTGTTTAAGGTCATGCTATAGGATACAAGTCCAGACTTTGACTAGGCCACTCCAAAACCTTGATTTAATTTTATTTTTGGAGACATTCAGAGGTGGACTTGGTGCGTTTCTGATTAACCCAACTGCGCTTGAGCCTGAGGTCACAAACTGATGACTGGACATTCTCTTTTAAGATTTTCTTTAGGAGAGCGCAGAATTCATGGTTCCATTAATTATGGCAAGTCGTTCAGGTCCTGAAGGTGCAAACCAGCCTCAGACCGTCATACTACTACCACCTCCATGTTTCATTGTTGTGTATGATTCTTTTTTATTTTTTGTATAAGAAATGCTGTTAGTTTTATGTCATAGGACTCACATTCCAAAAAGTTAAACTTTTGTCTCATCAGTCCACAGAATATTTGCCCAAGATGTTTTTTGGCAAATGTGAGACGAGGCTTTGCGATCTTGGAACTCTCCCATGGAGGCCATTTTAGCCCTCAGTCTTTCTTATTGTTAAATCATGAACCTTGACCTTAACTGAGGCGGCACGATGTTGTGGTTAGCACTGTCGCCTTGCACCTCCAGGGTCCGGGTTCGATTCCCATCTCTGTGTGCTTGGAGTTTGCATGTTCTCCCCGTGCTTGGTGGGTTTCCTCCCACAGTCCAAAGACATGAGTGTGTGTGTGCCCTGTGATGGATTGGCACCCTGTCCAGGGTGTACCCCGCCTTGTGCCCTGGGATAGGCTCCAGTTGTGCTCTCAGACTAATTTTGGTAGGCCGGCCACTCCTAGGAAGGCGCCATGTTTTCTCCGTTTGTGGATAACGGCTCTCAATAGCAATTATCTGTACTTTATGGAATAAAATCACTGTCAAAAATAATCGTGCGTAAATGTGTGTAATTCTGCGCTTTGTCCGAGTTGGATTCCAAAATCTACGGCCACAACTCTAAAATATAAGCATTAATATCCGAGGGAAGAAGAATCGATTCGGCCACCGTTTTAAACCACCGGCGCCAAAATGGCATATCAGCAGCCGAGCGCTCTCTCACAGTCTCAGGTAAGTTTTCTTTTTTTCACAGATTCGTACATGTTTAAGAGAAGTAAAATTACAGAGATGTTTTAACTATAGCAGGTAAGATTTTAGGAGTTTAAAATGGTGGCAGGGCTCATGCGCCGTATCAATTCCTCCTCCTTCGGATAGTAACGCCTGTGCATGTGGACTTGATGACGTATTTTTGACAGCAGTTTAACACACTACATTCATAGGCGTAATTTCTCAATTCGTCTGTGTAACAGAGGAGTTGTAAAAACAAGTTTTGTGTCTGTAAACGGTCAGATTGGTATATTTCAGAGTTGTACTGTATCAAACACACTAAATATCGTATCTGTAAGCTGTCGTGGCCATAGATTTTGGAATCCAACTCGGACAAAACGCAGAATTACACACAAATCTTTTTTTATGTATGATTATTTTTGACAGTGATTTTATTCCATATACTTTTACTTAATTATCTTTCTGCTTGGTGTTGCATTACCTAACCTCACTAGTGTGTAGTATTTGAAGTGGGAATTTCGCCACCTGCTAACTATCATGTACTGTATAATGTGTGACTTGGTTTTCCTTCAAGATGTGTCCAATAATGCAACAGATTTTTTAAGTGCAGACTGTTGACACACTAAGCACAACGTGAGTGAGCGAGGGAGACTTTTATTATGAAAAAGGCTACTGTGAGCTAATGCAAGCCCTGTACTTTTGATACTTGAAGCTGAGTACTCCTCTACTTTTACTCCAGTACACAAAGTATATGGAGGACCTCTACTTGTACATGAGTAATATTTACCCTAACTAATGTCTACTTTTATCCACCTCTGGTTGGTGGATTCAGTTAATTGTTCAGAATCGATTCACACTTTTTTCAACTATATATAAGTAAACTTTCAAATTTTAAATTCTCAAAAATTAACAACTTATATTAATTAATTATTTATTAATTAATATTCAAAGGTCTCTGAAGAAAACACAAACCGCTTCCATTGTTCTGCTTTGCTGGCAGTACCGCCACCTACTGGACTGGAGTGCAGAGGTAGGTTTCTTGTCTGCCATGCTGTAGCGGGTTCAATTCCATGGTGTGGTCTACTGTACCCTTTGACGGGATCAACCGAAAGACCAACAACAACGCGTGATATTATACTTAAACAGTCAACAACACAAGTGTCAGCATTTCAGTACTTACTAGATACTTTTAGTAGTTTTTAATATCGTAAAACTATAAGAAATATAGCTGATGGGACAAATCAGACAAAATCAAATAAAATTTTATTTTAAAAAAATTGCAATTCTCAATAATCTAACTCAATCAAATAGGCAGTTTATATAGGATTTACAACTTTAATAAAGGAGATGTTTCATTAAGATTTAAGAAAGGAGTCTCCAGTGTCAGAACTTTGTAACAGTCATTAAAAGGTTTAAGGATGAGGAACTTCACTTTTTAGTTTTATTAACTTTAAAAGAGAAGAAAAAAACTAAGGTTTCTTGCCACATCAATGCATTTACAGGAACATTAAATGTACAGACGAACACTTTGTTAATGACGGCGCTTCTCTTGGTTCTGCCTTGATCAGGTATTTCCACCAACTATGTCGTTCTCTCATGTCGGTAGGGAATGAGGTCATAGGACGGATGTGGACTTGGGTTTGGGTTTTGTAGTTTTTAAGCGGTTTGAACGGAGGAAACTTTGAAATAGTGATTTATACCAGGTGCAGGTTTTGAAATGGAATGAGAATGTGAGCCGCGCAGGAAGAAATAGAAAACCAGCGTGATCAAACAGGTGAGAAACGGGTTACCATGACAACCCTGCTTCAAAACGAATTACCCATAGGGGAAAGCGAGGTGTTTTCGTGAGGCAGGGGAAGTGATGTATTCTATTATTTGTAGGAATATTTTCTACAAAACGTGGCGTTCGAATTATTTTTTAATATTGGTCCTGTACTATTGATCTGCGTTAGACTTTCACACAGCAGAATGTAGAGCGCAGGCCGTCCGGTAGCATTAGATTTAATGACGATAATAAATTCCGTTGAACTTTTTGGAACATTTCAGAATATTGGCGTCAAGTGTCAGGGAAAGTGCGCTGCATTCGTTTTTGGCGTGAAGCCCATTAGCTCTGTGAAATGAAATGAAATTGAAATGGCTGCACCGAGCGTTTAGGGCGGTGGGTGTCCGATTGACAGAGTACCAATTAACGTCTTGCAGTCCAAAAGTTAATTGTTGTTCATTGTTAACACAAAAACTCCCCATAAAGGAGCTTTATCCCCGAAGTTTTGGGCTATTATAATCATTTCTTTGGTCAATTTCTTTGTGATATTCTCAGAACGGGCAAGACCAAGGTAATGATTTTCTTTCTTTGTCTTTCTTTTGTCAGATCGTGCGTGTCGGCGTCAGAGAAAGAAAACCCTGGTGAGTATGTCTTTTTGTGTGTCCTAGATAAGGTGATGATAAAAGCTTACTAGAGTATTTGCTCACCTCAGGCTTTCCAGAATAAACTCAATTGTTATTATTTTTTGTTCATTATTTAAAGTCAGCCTGGATTTAAATTTTTTTTTATTTTATAAATAAGTGTTTTTCCTCCATATGCCCGTCGTTCTCAATAGTAGCAGCCAAAAAAATTCCCAAAATAATTAGGTCTACACAATTTTATGCAAAAAAAAGGAAATCACATCTCGATTATTTTGACACAAACATACGATAACTATGGAGTTTATTTACCTACTAATAAACTAATGTACCATATTGTGTTCAAGTGTATTTATCCAGGCTTAAAACGAATAATTGGACAAACAATCTCATTAAGAGGATGTTTGCCAATATTTGTTTATCACCTCAAAATTTTATATATATAAAAAGACTTTAATTATTGATGATCTGTAATACATTTTTGTGATTAAATAATTGCATGGGTGTATATAATATATATTTAGATTTTTGATTTTCATGCGATTAATTGTGCAGCACTCCACGTAATATAGCGAAGATAAGCCTGTATTTTGAACAATTGTAAATAATAATAATAATAATAGTAATAATAATAAAAACATTTCAAGGCCATGCTAAACCCTTAGCATAGTAGGAGCTATGATAAAGGTTATGAGACGTTATTTTAAGAAACTTACTGTTTTTAGGCAACGAGACAACAATCATTAGAAATAGTTTTGGAAAAATGTAAAGTATATTTATTTTCCCCTGATTCTGCTAAGCACTTTACTAGTACTATTAGTAATTTAATAGTATTAATAGTATTTTCTAGTTTGTACCTATAATAATAATAATAATAATAAATAATAATAATAATACACTATATTGACAAAAGTATTTGGCCAAACTCGTTAATTATTGAATTCAGGTGTTTTAATCAATCAGGCCCCTTATCCCCAGTGATATCCCCATCTTAACGCTTCAGCACACCAAGACATCATGGACAATGCAACGCTTTTATGCAACTTTATGACAACAGTTTGGGGAACGCCCTTTTCTATTCCAACTCTGAACTATTCACACATTTTCATCCCGTGTGGTAGGAGAGTTTTAATAGTTTAATAGGAGAAAATAGTTTTTTGTTTAATTGAATTTTAAGTTAAATGTTAAACTTTTGTCTTTGAAATCAGTTTGCATTGTATCTGTTAAAATGCAGCACGTACAGTAGGTATTGTGATAATACCATACCGGGTAGTTCCCATCCCTAACGTTTATGTGGCTGTCTTGTTTTGAACCCCTGTAAGTGAGAAATAATACGTAGCAATGAAAAAAAAAAGTAATGCTAGCTAACTACAAAGTGTATGTACGTCGCAACCTAACAAAAGTAAAAGCGATTACAGTTTAGTTTTACTCAATAGGTTGCCCTAAATCCTAAATCCTGCACTAAATCTCTGGTCCACATCCTTAGTGGCGTTACACCCGACCTTAGAGAGTGGTGGTGAATGTTAATCCAGAGGATAATAAAAATAAAACCACTCAGATGGCGGAAAGAAAAAAAAAAGCAGTGGAGCACCCTGGTCCCAAGGTGGTACTATTGTAGACTTTTGTTTCTTTTCTGGAGTAGAAGGATGTCTGGAGGACAAGGTAGTTGCATACATATACTTTCTCAACAGCCAGCAAGACTGTTAAAAACGCACCCTTTCTTGTACGTGATCCTTATTTGAATGAATCAACAGACTTGAATGCATCAGTATTTAGTTTTAATTAAATACTGAGTCCCTATTATGAAACGCACACATTGGCAGCACGGTAGCCTAGTAGTTCGCATTCTGGCCTCTCACCTCCAGGGTCAATGGATCGATTCCTACCTCGGTTCTGTGTGCATGTTCTTCCCGTGCTTGGTGGGTTTCCGCTGGGTACTCCAGTTTCCTGCCACGGGAATTGAACCCGGACCCTGGAGGTGCAAGGCGACAATGCTAACCATCAGATGGCATTCTGGCTTATATGGTTACAGCAATTTTCTATTTCCATTTAACAGCAAAAAGCTTCCAGAAGGTTTAAAATGTATATAGTTTTTAAATGTTTAATTAAAAAAAGTTTAGTTTCAGAAAAGCTCTACTGTACAAATGCCCAGGAGTAAATCTGATGTAAAATTAAACTTTACAAATTATAACCATCCATTTTTTTTAGAGCAGAAATACAAAAAAAATATTAAAAAGATGTAAAAATCCCAGAAAAGCTATAAAAAAGGCTAAAAACTGTCATTAACAATATATAAAATCATTTACTTCCTTCCTTCATTCCTTCCATTTTCTCAGTGCAGAAAGCTTTTAAAAAGCTTTAATAATATGAAAAATGTTACAGTAGCTTTTTATGAAAAGAAAAAAGAAACAAAGCCCACGCAGGGGTAAACGAACCCCACGAAGATGGAGAGTAGTGGAGAGTGCTTGTGGAAAAACGAATCACGTTAGCGAGCATGCGCCAGACACTTTACAACATGTGAAATCAGAGATATTGCAATGCCTTGTTCAATCGGACGATCACGAGTTTATCCAGCGAGTTTTCTTACAGCACTACGTGAACACCGATGATATCACACACGGGTACGATATTCAGAAGAGCCCTCCATCGGTCTCTGAGTATTTCATTCAGTGCCTAGATCACGCTGTCACGGGTTAGAATGAATAACTAGATCAAACTCTTCACTCTATCCACAGAATTATTTTTTTTTTTTAAGTAAAATAATGCTTTTAATTGTTGAGAGATTTTGAGCTGTCTGGTAGCGGCTTTGTTCCGACTATTATAGGAATATATATATTCAGGTGTAAGGTACGTACACAGGTGTGGCATTTCAGTGCACAGGACAATACGTACATCGCAAAAAGTATTTCCTCGGCTGCATTCACATGCATATGAACATGAGTAACGTCCAGTTCTTAATCCATAGGGTTTAATATGATGTTGGCCCCGTCCCCTTTGCAGCCGAAACAGCTTCAACTCTTCTGTGAAGGCTTTCCACAAGGTTTAGGAGTGTGTTTATGGGAATTTTTGACCGTTCTTCCAGAAGCACGTTTGTGAGATCAGACATCCCATAGGTGTTCTATCAAGTTGAGGCCAGGCCAATGAAGTTCTTCTAAACCAAACTCGCTTAACAACGTCTTTATGGACCTTGATTTGGAGGACCATGTTGGAACAGGAAGGGGTCGCCCCCAAACTGTTCCCACAAAGTTAAGAGCATGAATTTGTCCATGCTTATACCTGTTTAAGTTAAATTAAAACTGCTCTGGGAAAAAAACTTGTCCCAAAAGTTTGACACCGTCAGATTTTACATGGACGTCAATTCTTAAGCTCGTCACTCAACCTCCTTATGCGCCCGCGTTAAACTTATTACAGTTTAAGGTTCTAAACAGGGCTCATTTCTCCAACTTGTTTCTACCCAGACGTCGATCTTTTTATTCATAGGTATTGGACATGCTAAAATTTGAGAAATTCTGGAGGCATGTCTTTCAAAACCTTTCAAAAGTCGTATTGTGCACTGTAAACCCTAACGCTCAAAGTAATTAAACATATTGAGTACTGTTCATTTAAATAATTGCAATTAGTTCAAATTAATAGACCTTGATGAGTATGCTGAGCTTTTTGGTATTTATGAGTTTGTAGAAATGACACTCTTCAAGTTAGCTGAGCAAATTTGATATGTTAAGCCACAGTAACTGTCTCCTTAAAGTTCCACCAACTTAAAATCTTTCAGTCTAGCGATTTTATGTCTGACGTCATCGATGCACATGTAAACTGCCAACATTGAATTGTTTTAATCAAGATGGTGGATTGGTCTGTCTTCACATAATCTTTACAAATCTGGCCAGCCTAAAGTACCAGAGCACTGGTGGCTCAGTGGGAGGTGTTTCATCTGCCATGCGAAAGGACCAGGTTCGATTCCCAGCCACTGGATGAAGTTCCTGTCCCAAGCGCAGATAATAATGGGAGGGTTGTGTTCAGAACGGCATCTGGTGTAAAAACTTGTGACAGACCGCTGTGGTGACACATTGCCCGGGGCAGGTGAAAGACTAACAACAATTTATTTAATTTGCAACAACTAAAAAAAATTATAATACGAGTTATGTACTCATATGAATGAGTACAACAAACTCAAACTGATCATTCTGTTTACTTAAAATTGGAAACATCATTGCTTAAAATATTTTATGTAACTGATTACCTCAAATTTTTTGAGTTTTGTCAGCTTATTCAGGTTTACAGTGCACATGTTGAAATGCGATCTTGAACCAGACCCCCTGTTTGCTCTTTTCGGCATCACTGGAGAAGAAGATGAGCGTCAAACTCCTGCTAAATGTCGTTTATTGTCTTTTGTGACACTCCTGGCCAGGCGTTCTCTTTTGTCCTGATATTTTGTCCTGCCTGTCCCTGGATAAGATTCACTACTCAATCCATTCTTCAGACTTGAGCTCTCGACAGCTGTGGGGACCTGAGTTCACTTTTTTCACATACATTTATAGTTTAATCCACTTTGTATTTGATTGGTTGTTGTTTTTTTTCTCCCCCCTTGTCTGTTTTTTTTTTTTTTCACTTCTCCTTTTTTTGCCCACAAAACCCAGATATTCAGCTCCATGTTTTTGTTTCTTTCCTTTCCTTCTTTAAATATGCCTGGTGTCTAGCCTTTCTTAAACATGTAAAACTGGTTGGAGTCAGGGACGGGTGTGGTGGGAGATATAGGGGTTTATAAAGTGTGCATTGAAACACTGCATGTTTACTTTGATATATCTGTTCAAAATCAATAAATAATATTGTTGGGAAATGAAATGTCTTGGTATGTTGAAACATTAAGACTTCCATTGACTGGAATTAGGAGGATGAGCCCAACTCCTGAAAAACCACACCACCTACAGTACAGACCAAAAGTTTGGACACACCTTCTCATTCAAAGAGTTTGAATTTGTATTATGGCAAGAAAAAAGCAGCTAAGTGAAGAAAAAAACAAGTGGCCATCATTACTTTAAGAAATTAAGGTCAGTCAGTCCAAAAAATTGGGAAAACTTTGAAAGTTTCCCCAAGTGCAGTCACAAAAACCATCAAGCGCTACAAAGAAACTGTCTCACATGCGGACCGCCCCAGGAAAGGAAGACCAAGAGTCACCTCTGCTGCGGAGGATAAGTTCATCCGAGTCACCAGCCTCAGAAATCGCAGGTTAACAGCAGCTCAGATCAGAGAGCAGGTCAATGCCACACAGAGTTCTAGCAGCAGACACATCTCTAGAACAACTGTTAAGAGGAGACTGTGTGAATCAGGCCTTCATGGTAGAATATCTGCTAGGAAACCACTGCTAAGGACAGGCAACAAGCAGAAGAGACGCGTTTGGGCTAAAGAACACAATAAAGAACACAATAAAGAAAACTCGCTGAATGAGAAGATGTGTCCAAACTTTTGGTCTGTACTGTACATCATAATCCTGCCTTCACCAAACTTTACTTTTGGTACATACAATGAAGTCCTGTTCTCCTGGCGACCCCTAAACATAGACTCGTCAGATTGAGACTAAAATCGCCCTGACTCACTCATCGACAGACAGGCATGCGTGATTCATCACTGCTCTAGAGTCCGGTGGCGTCGTGCTTTACACCACTGCATCCAATGCTTCGCATCGCACTTGGTGATGTAAGGCTTGGCTGCTGCTCGGCCATGGAAACCCATTCCATGAAGCTCTCTACGCACTGTTCTTAAGCTAATCTGGAGGTTTCCATCAAGTTTGGAGGTCAATACTATAAGTATTGATTCTGCAGAAAGTTGGCGACCCATGTGCACTATGTGCACTATATCTTTGGCAATATAGTGTATATTTTCCATCAGAAATCTCAAATCTGATTGGATTAACGTTCCAGAAGAGTTTCACTCATCATATTGAATAGGTTTGTACCTATTCATTCGAATACACGTGTTAACGCTTCTGTAATATAGTCTCATTCACAGAGAGACGTGCATTCATGATAAGAGTCGCTTTGTAACAGAAAAGCTAACTAGCTAAGTATCTACTGTAGGAGGGGTGTTCAAGTCAAAGTGGGACTTTTGATTGCACACAGTTATGTGACTTAAAAACTCACTTTATTTCTCTATATAATCTCCTGCTACGCTAATGCACTTATCCCAGGGCTTGGACACCATCAAGGTAGAACGTTTTCACTCACATACTAAAGTTGGATGGAAACTATGACGCGTCCTTCATTGCTTTGATAGAAGAGGGATAAAACCCTTCTGGGCATGCTGTTAGAGAAAAATAGTCGAGTTCCTTTTATACTGTGCTTCAATCATTGATTTTTATTTTTTTTTTGTTCCTTACTTTTTTCATCTGTTTATATATTTCGTGCCAGTCATGACAATGTTGTGCATCAAACACAAGCACGCACAAACACACACATACTAACAAGCACATGCTCGATACACTGTTATTGATTTAGCGATATTGCAAGAGAAGATATTTTTGTACTCACAGCTGCTCATCCACACTGTGTTGATGCAACTTGTAATAAGACGTACGGAGGCGGGAAAGTGAATCAGAGCGAGTAAGAGACGAGGTACACAACGCAGAACAGCTTTCTTTCAAAACTAGTAAACACACCATATTGTGATTCAGAGCTTCTTGTCTGTTTCATGCTTGAATTTTTGAATTAAAGACAAGACTTTGTCCCTTTTTTTTCTTTTTTTTCTCCCAGATCAGGAAATTACCTGCAACCCCTGATATTTTTATTCCTATGCAAGCTGTAGAAGAGCTAAATATTCGATTAGGTAGCATGCAAGTCAAACTGGGGTATGTGGGCGGAGCTTAAAATAGTGCAGATCCCTAATATGTCAGATGTAGTGTATAATATATACTGTATAGGATTTGGTTTGTGTTGTTCAGAATGAGTTGTTTACATGAGGTGTGATTAAATATTTTGGGATTTCAGGGGTGGATCACAGGGAGAAGAAGTTCACAGCCCATCGGAAGTTTGGCGATCGCAGGGACGGCGTAACAAGCGCACGCACATATTTCTACGCCGACGAAATCAAATGCGACCAGCACATGGAAACGTTCCTTAGGTGCATCAAGGCATCAGGTGAGAAATTAACTAGTAAAAAGTAAAAAGTTATATTTGTTAATTTTGTCATTACTGATTTGAGGGCGGTGTAAATGTGCACAACCATTCACCATTGCCAAAAAAAAAAAACTTAAGTCAACTTTAACTCACTCACTCATTGTCTATACCACTTGTCCTGTGCTCCAGGCCCCTGGTCCCAGGAGACTTGTGGCATGAGGGCATGAGAATTGGGAAACCCACCAAGCACAGGGAGAGCATGTACACAGAGATGGGAATCGAACCCAGACCGTTGCCACGCCTAAATTTCACATGGACTCTAAAATTCTAATCTGAGGTTCCACTCTTGTTGGACGTCCCAAACTAACTATGGATGTTAGTATGGAGATGGAATCGTTTTGCAGCTATAACAACCACAATCCATGTTCAGGTTCATCCCAAAAGGTGTTGAATGGTGGTTCCGGCTACTTGAGGTCTTTTACGGCAAACTCATCCAACCCTGCCTTCATGGAGCACCATTCGTGCACAAGGTGAATTGTCATTCTGGACCAAGAAAGGTGATCATCCCCAGACTGTTGCCAGTTTGGGGAAGATTGGAATAGGATTAAAATCACAGACGACCTCTGCAATTATTACAAATCACACGAGGTCCCCAGGTAATAGTAATCCAGGGCGAATAGATACATCAGAAAATCCAAATGTTAATTTTGATGTCCGAAGCCTCCTCCATAAACACACCAGCAGGACGTCTGCATAAGCTTTTTTTTATTTTTTTTTTTTACGAACCAGTCATTTTACGAACGAATGCTGTGTTGCTGCACGGATCCGTGCCACTTCCTTCTGGGCAAAGTAAATCTGTGTTTTCCTGCGGAGCACATGCAACCGTTATTATTCTTTTTATGGCAGCTGGCATCCTTTGCATTTACTGTCTCTTAGTACACTTCTCTTACGGTAGCAGAATAAACAGGTACAGGAGCTGTAGCTCAAACGGTTAAGGCTGTGGGTTACTGATCGGAAGGTCAGGGGTTCATGCCCCAGCAGTGCCACGTTGCAATTGTTGAGAACTTGAGCAAGGCCCTTAACCCCATCTGCTCCAGGGGGCTGTATCCTGGCTGACCCTGTACTTTGACCCCAGCTTCCTAACTGGGATATATTTAAAAATCATAAAGGTACAGTACAGACCAAAAGTTTGGACACACCTTCTCATTCAGCGAGTTTTCTTTATTGTGTTCTTTATTGTGTTCTTTAGCCCAAACAAGTCTCTTCTGCTTGTTGCCTGTCCTTAGCAGTGGTTTCCTAGCAGATATTCTACCATGAAGGCCTGATTCACACAGTCTCTGTGTGGCATTGACCTGCTCTCTGATCTGAGCTGCTGTTAACCTGCGATTTCTGAGGCTGGTGACTCGGATGAACTTATCCTCCGCAGCAGAGGTGACTCTTGGTCTTCCTTTCCTGGGCCGGTCCGCATGTGAGCCAGTTTCTTTGTAGCGCTTGATGGTTTTTGTGACTGCACTTGGGGGAACTTTCAAAGTTTTCCCAATTTTTTGGACTGACTGACCTTAATTTCTTAAAGTAATGATGGCCACTTGTTTTTTTCTTCACTTAGCTGCTTTTTTCTTGCCATAATACAAATTCAAACTCTTTGAATGAGAAGGTGTGTCCAAACTTTTGGTCTGTACTGTACATGTGATAAATAATCAAATACTATATTATATTATTATAAATATACTTGGTCGACCCCACCTAACTATACTCTGTGTGTGGAAAGTAATGCAAAACTGGGCATAACATTGGTAGACTAAGGGAAGAGTAGGTCTTATGCAATACCAAGGTTCTACTCAACATAGTTTCCATCACAAGCCAAGCATTTGCTCCATCGTTGAGGCCTCGAAGTCTAGAATCTTCTGAACCTTGTAGCAGTTGACGGTCTCCTACCGCGTTGCTTGGTTTGTCTTCATCTGTCAATGGTGTCATCTCCATAAACATTATTTTGTCTTTTTATGCACAAAAACCTCATCCACTCTAAAATCAAGCTAACAAAATGAAATTGCGATGAAAACGACCAAACCCAAATCAGCTCCACGCTTGTATTCACTCAGGCGGAAGTTCTGAAGACGGTTTCTCCGCCATTAAGATGACCGCACTGGGGCGCCCACAGTTTCTGGTAAAATACAGATTCATATATTCCAAAAAAATAAAGTTAAATTTATATGGAAGGGAGGAAATCTGGAAATCTGAGGGTGTTTTTTTTTGTTTCGTTTTCCTCTCCTGTCGTCCAGCTGCAATTTTCAGAGGTGCTGGTGAAATGGAAACGTTTCTTCAGCTTCCTGGCGGCACAGCAGGGGAAAGACGGCCCAGAGGTGCTGGAGCAGAAACTGGACCTCGAGGAGCTGCAGGTAAAGACACGACTCATGCTGAGTGTAGAGTAAGTGAGTGAGAGATGGAGAGAGAGAGTGTATAGCCCAAGGAATATGATAAATAAAGATCAAATCTGATTTTTTTCCCTTCTTTTCGGAGCGTTTGACCTGATCTAGCGTAAGTGCATGTTTGAATACAAATTCATTCTCAACGTCTGAGGTGTGTTTGTACGAATGAAAACCGTTCTCTTTCTCAGTCTTTTCTGACAAAGCTCGGAGCCAAAGGTGACATGCGTGGCTGGTTCACGAACGAGAAGCTGTGCTCATCTGGGTAAGAACGTCTCTGAATTCCAAGCAGCCGTCATTATACACCTTAAAAAGGGTCAGCTTTGTCTTCTCCTCTTAACTCCTCACACCTAAGAGAGTTTAACAAGCTCTGGCACATCGGACCCCTAACGAGTCCACCTGAAGTTTGAAGAACAAGTGTGTTAATTAAAAATAAGAAAAAGAAACAAAACAAAAACAATGTCTCAAAGAATTTTCCCAAATGTTACAAAGTGTAGTCTTTGTTTCAGTCAGCTTCTTAATTCATGCATAATAAGTCAGAGTGGTGTCAGACTGTGTAATAGTCTAGACCAGTAAGGAGTGTGTTCAGCTGTGCTATTAGCTTATTAATGAGCTTTTTTTGTTGTTGTTGTCCCAAGCATTTTTTTCTTAAAATCAGGAAATAAACCAATAAAAAAAATAGTGCTGGTTGGAACTTGCAGTGTATGAATTGACATTCTTCCCCACATCAGCACCATCGACATGCTGGACTGGAACAGTCTGATCGACGAGAGGACAAAGATATCCGATCTTCTCGTGGTACCCAACATTGAGGTAAGAGAGCAAGACCTGATATCTAAAGTGGTGTAGAAATGAGGAGAACCATCAAACAATTTAAAGGGGAGCTATGTAAAATTCTTTAAAATTCACTTTATCAATTTTTAGACGTTTATCTATCTACGTCTTCAGTGTACAAGCAAAAAAAACCTGAGTATTTTTTTTTGTTTGGTGTGGTTTAGAAAAACAAGCCAATCTGACCCCCCCCCCTCCCTCCCCTAAAGTGACCTCATACAGGAAAAACCCACCCCTGCCTTCTTGATCAGCTCCACCCAGCACTGTATGGGAATAAGTCATGAAAAAAAAAGCATTGTTTAAGGACTAATTCAGCTGGAGCATGAACAGACACAACAGATAAAGAAAGAGAATATTCAGTCCAGTATGTACCTTTAAAGCAATATCACTGATACAGTCTAATTACTGATGCACGGGGTCTCCAATTTCGTCTCCTTTCAGCTTTTAAACTAAAATCGCTCTTTCCTTGTTTCAGGTGTGAGAATCTGTTGTTAGCACTACACAGGGTGTAAAATGCCTTTTAACATTCATACTGTATATGCTGTCTTTTTAATGGATATTTTAAAATTGGGCTTTGCCACTAAGGGTGCCAATAATTCTAGGCATTTTCAAATGAATCTCATTTTTAAATAATAATGTAATAGGTAAATATGTACAGGTCTGTTTAACTGTTAGTATTCAGTAGGTGAAGCATCGCAGGGGAAATGAGCTCCACTCAATATTTAGTGAATGAAATCGTCCTTGAATGAAGGTCATGTTGTGTGTGTTTAACACAAGGTCAACTTTTTGTGAAGTATTCAAGTTTGAATGAGTAACGACCCTCAGATTAGCGTTGCGTCACCCCACGAGTAAGCCGACCTTGCTAACTTTCATTCATCACGAAAATACTTCCTTTATAAATGACACCCACTGATCACAACCAAGGACAGAATATTCCTCCGAACAGCCTCTCGTTCCAGGATTTCTGTTAAATACACAGTTTTATAGTTTTTTCGCTACATTTTAGAGCTCTGAGTTGGCAGCCGTTCCACAACTCTGCCTCTTAAGTCCTCACACCAAATGCTGCTGTTGGTTCCAGAGTGCTAGTTAAAGTTTAATTCATGCAACTGTTCAGAACTTACCGAGGGTGTAGTCAAAACATGAGTGGCCATGTGCGGCCAAACGTGGTCAAGGCATACTTCATTTTACCTAAATCAGTAATGAGCAGCTATACTGCCCTAAAGCCAGGGCAGAACTGCTCGCTTCCTTGACATGTAGCCACGATCTGATTAGTTAGTTTCCCCAAATGATCCTCAAAAGCTCCTTTCCTCAAATGTAACCACGATCTGATTGGTTACATCCCTTAAATGTAGCCACGATCTGATTGGTTACCTTATTCAAACCTTGCCAGGTCTTATATTTAAGCTATACTGACCTAAATACAGAACTGCTCGCTAACACATGATTGGTTACATCCATCAAATGTAGCCACGATCCGATTGGTTACTGTATTCAAACATTGCCAGGTTTTATCTTTCACGGCTCTAAATGCTTACTTTCCCTAAATGTAACTAAGACATTATTATGTATTTATCCTAAATACTAAATTATCTAGGCAGGGGCATTGGTGGCTTTCATGCGGAAAGACCCGGTTTCCATTTCCTCCCAATGCCCAAACCCTAGCCACTTAATGCAGCGCCTGTCCCAAGCCCGGATAAAATGGGAGGGTTGCGTCAAGAAGGGCATCCAGTGTGGCAAGTTGTGTGTGGATCAGGTGGTACCGCCGTGGCGATTCCTTGACGGGAACAGCCGAAAGACTTACAAAACTTAAATTGACTAGAGAGCATGGTGGTGTTGTGGTTAGTCCTATAGGCTCGCACCTCCAGGGTCACTGCATGTTCTCCCCGTGTTTGGTTGGTTTCCTTTTGGGTACTCTGGTTTCCTCCCACAGTCCAAAGACATGATCCATGAGTTTAATAACCCCATGATAACATGAATAAAACTAAATTGACTACATTGTGCTATTAAATAAACATCACTCGGCTTCAACCTGTTTTTTTCCCCCTGATTGAATAGACAGGACAACTGGAGCCTCTGTTGCAGAGATTCACTCAGGAAGAGGAGGAGCAGATGAAGAGGATGCTTCGAAGACTTGATGTACTTGCTAAAGTGAGCCTTGAGAAACACCACTCAAAATATAAACACGCTTTTTCTGATAATTTGATGATTAAAGTTGTGTATCTCTGTGCATCACGTACATGAATAGTGTGAGACTTCCATCATTCGGCCACAGGCTCACTGTTTTTATGGGTCAAACTGCAGCCAGCTTTACTCACCACTCGGCCGGTGTGTTTCCTGAAATATAGAGTGGCTTCTCGAGACAAGGCCGCGCTCTGTTCAGGATCGGAGCCGAATTCAATTCACAGGCTGCAAATAAATTATTTAAAAACGATTAAAAATGTAAACGTCAATGGCAGATGAATTGCAGTTCCTCTGAAGAATTCGAACTGAACCGAATGAGCTGGAATGGAACTGACCTCGAGCTCGGCTTCAGCCTTCAGGGAGTCGATGAATATTAACACTTTTCACACTCCTTATTTACTGCTTATATAATGTTTGTGTCAGATTGAGGCAGAAAAAAAGTGATCTGACTCATATGAGGGGAAAATGCTCTAAATATTTAACAGAATAATTTGTAGTAAACATTATTTTAAGATTTTATTCATCTCATCCTTAAAATCGACTTCTTATTTTGGTTGTTTTGCTTATTTGTTTTGCTTATTTTTGCTTATTTATAAAAAAAAATGATAAAAAGAAACTTGTAAAATGTTGCTTTCAAGCCTAGTTAAGTTAATCTATATTAAATATATTACATGCTGCGTATATAATTTATATAGAACAAGTAATTTCTTATATTTCATAATGTATTGATGCTAATTCTGTAATTATGATAAAAAGTAAAAAAACAAACAGTGCTCACCACTACGCCACTGTGTCGCCTGTTGCCTTGCACCTTCAGGGTCCGGGTTCGATTCCCGCCTCGGACTCTGAGTTTGCATGCCCCCGTGCCTGGTGGGTTTCCTCCGAGTTCTCCGGTTTCCTCCCACAGTCCAAAGACATGCAGATTAGGTTAATTGACGTTCCCAAATTGTCCCCCGCGACCCTGTGTACAGAATAAATTGGAATAGACGAAGAGTGAGTGAGTTTAAGATATACCCGAAAATACTGCTATTTCATATTAAATTTAAAGTGAAAAATAATATAATAAAATAAAATAAGTGGATTCATGGATAATTGGATTAAACAGCAGGTAATGTTGCATTGGGTTCTGTTCGCATTTACGCCCCCAAGTTAGTTTATAATTGACACGTTTTATTGTAATGTGTAAAGTGCTGCAGTGTCGAAGTGTCTTTAGGAGTGTGTACTGTAATAATAATTTTGTGTGTGTGTTTTGTGTGTGTAGCATGCGGTGCAGAACAACGTGAGGCTGATGGTGGATGCAGAACAGACGTATTTCCAACCCGCCATCAGTCGGCTGACTTTAGAGATGCAGCGCATATTTAACCGAGACAAACCGGTCATCTTCAACACCTACCAGTGCTACCTGAAGGCAGGACTCTCTCTCTCGCTCTCACACACACACACAGAAACAAGCACACGTTCAAATCATGTGCTTCGTTAGTTGCTGAAAGTCTCTTGTGTAGTACTTTGCATGACTGCACTCGTTACACCGACACCATAGTCGTGTATGTACACAGCTCTCGATTCACACCTGACACACTTCATGTAGCTCATTTATGTAATATTTTGTTTGTTCCGAACAAAACTGAGCGCTGCTGTTTGTCTTCGCAGGAAGCCTATGAGAACGTGTGCGTGGACGTAGAGCTGTCGAGGAGAGAAGGCTGGTGTTTCGGAGCCAAGCTGGTACGAGGGGCGTACATGCACCAAGAGAGGACGCGAGCTCAAGAGATTGGCTACGAGGATCCCATCAACCCGGATTACGAGTCCACGAGCCAGATGTACCACAGGTGTCGTGTCAGAAATGCGTGTTTATGGGTATTGTGTTAAAAACGCATGTGCTGGATAAAACGTGACTTTATGTAGTAGTTTCAGTTGGTTAAGAGATTATTTTGCATTTCTGCAGGTGTTTGGACTACGTGCTGGAGGAGATCGACAGGAACAAGAAAGCCAACATCATGGTGGCGTCACACAACATGGAGACTGTGAAACACACAATACAGAGGTACGAATGCTAATAATAATAATAATAATAATAATAATAATAATAATAATTATGTAATCCACTGTCTAATTGTACACTTTTTAACTTTTTGTCGATAAAAATATTCCCAAGTTCATATCACGGTTTCCATGGCAACAATTGAACCCTTTATGTAAACCAAATATTACACACCATGGCTGAATATTAAACATTAAACTGTACTGGGGCTAATCCGTATCCATGACGACAGACCGCTTGCTCAGTAGAGATTGGCGGAAAAAATATCGATTTAGTTATGAATCCTGATTCGTTTGTGTGGTAATTAGTGTTAATTTCATAAATGAAAATAATGTCGCAAAATATTAGTTGACAACCTTTTTTCTGTAACGAAAAAGACAAGACGATGGCGAGGCGCTACGAATATAAATGAACAGTGACGGTGACGAAATCAGCACGCATTAGCATGTTGACGAAAAAAGATGAGACTATTATGTGGATTACAAAAAATTCAAACTAATAAAACGTCTGCCTTTATTTTTGTCATACGGTGTTCGATCATTATGTCGCGAGTGGCGAATTTCCCGGGTCTGGAGTAGCTTGCACGCGCAGTGTCGGGATGTTACAAGTTCAGTCATCTTTCACTCCTCGTCATCACAGCAGTATTACTCGGGCCGAAGAGAAGAGACGATATTTAGGCGCATTTTCTTCCTATTGAACCGGAGAAAGAAAAAAAAGGCTGATGTGTCGTAATATCAGAGGGGAACAGTGGGGGAACACAAACCTGAAAAATACCACAGACCTGATGAGACACACCAAGGCATACCATAATAATCACCCAGTTTTACAGCCGCTTTGTGGTCGTTATATTACCACATGCTAACATAATTATGTTTTTTAAAACCCAAGACATTTATAATAGAGATAATTAGTCAAAAGTCGCTTAGGTTACAAGCCGCACGTCTAATCCAAGTGAGAAGATGGAAGATGTGCCCGTGTGCTCATAGGCGCCATGAGCTCACTTTTGGTTTTTAAGACTTTTGAGGCGGTAAAACGTCGCTGTTTCTTTATAATCTATTTAGACATTTTTTTATTTATGTGCTAAGTTTGAATTATTATTAAATTTATAAAATCGTGATACTTAAAGAATCGCAATTTTAATCGAATCGGCACATAGGTATCTTGATAATATCATGATTGGTGATTCCCATCTGTATTGCTTAGCATCCATAATATCTTCCACCCGCTTTCAGCATCACAATGATTTATCATGGGATTAAAATCTGTAAAATTAACTGTGGGCCTTACAGCATGGCTTTCTTGGTCTAGGAGCGCATCATGACTCAAAACACAAATGCAAAATGGTCGACACGGCTATTATGCAATATTTAATATAATACACTTTAATATAATAAAATACACTGCTACGAGATATCACTTCTTCAGTTTTAACATATCAGTCTAGATGGATTGACAGTCGTGTAGATGCTTTGACCTCTGATATTATCTGACCTCATGACCCCGTTTCCTTTCCCCAAACCTCATATTAACAATCTTTTAGTGTCTCATCTCAATTTTTCCGGTTTGAAAGATTATCTGACAGACATCACACCTAACATGCTCTTCATGTTCAAGTAAATAAGAAATGTTAGACCGAAATATAGAGTGTCCCAAATGTCTCCACACACAGAGGAAATATCTCCAAGTGATGCTCTTGGATTTTTTTTTTGGAAGTTTTCAGGTTCGTGGCTTGGCTTGATTTTTACCTGGTGAAGGTCATGGTGTACCAGGAAATGGTGCAACACAAAGATCACTTAAAAGGTCGCATATGTTCCTGTATTATTCCCGTATCTCCCAACCTCTACGTGTTAATGCTCCAGCTGAAACACACCTTAGATCTTTTGTTGTACTTGTACTTTTGTTGTTGAACTCCTTCTGCTTCACTTGTATTCCAACTCTGCCATTTCATTGTCAAGGTAGATGAGCTACTGCTGAGCCAAACCCCAGAAGAAAACAACAGAGTTGAGCAGTAAGCCGGGGGACGGAGTCTTCTTATATGAGGTCATATTAGGGGGAGAAAATCTCTGTTTTTTGTTTTTTTTAAAGACCCAGCCAATATAAAAATGAAAAAAGGACAAATCTTTTCACTCATCTTTTCGAACTGCTCGCTCACTCACCGTTGAGGGCGGCGTAACACACTCGGAGGACAGCGCTATCCGCTCCTTCCGCTTGCATGAGCTCACAGACGCCCCTGATTGGCTGTAGAGTCGTGATTAATGTGGGAGCACTAAGTACCTCTCATCTCTCCCCTCTGAGAGAGCTCGGCCAATCAGCTCTCTCTAGACCTTTAGTTGTGAGAGGTTACAGCATCACCCGGGAATCGAACCCCGGGGAGGCCCGGGGATTTTTATTTTTTCTCATGAATTTTTTGTTTGTACAAGGACATTGGAGATCCGCCTAAAATTAAAGACTAAAAAGTGAATTTGGCATAAAAGGAATACATTATTCGATGTATAATTACATGCATAACACCAGATGTGTTCATCCAAATAAGTCATGAGTGGTAGAGACGGATCAGAAAGAAAGAAATGGCAATTATGTAGAGAATACATCGTTAGTGTAATTGCATATCATTAAAAAGGATTAATTTCCTCAATGTATAACGACGTTAGGGATGCCACATCTAATGCATGTAATTATAATTAGCCACAAAGATAGTTAGTTAACATAAATTAGCTCTAATCTCAACTGATAAAGATGATCAGCGGAACCATTTAAGATTAAACTAGGCCAAGAATGACGTATCGAAATCGAATATGCAAAAACAAATCTTTTTCAGAGTAACAATTAATGGGAAGGGATTAAAATCACTACATGATGGAGTGTGTGTATGTACTGTAGACATTTTGCATCTCACATCAGGAAGTAATCCAGGAAGTACCAGGAAGTCCACCACAACATACTACATATGGAAATAATCAGCAGAACAGAGCTAACAGTTGCTAGGTTATTGTGTTATCGGATTTGGCGTTTGGAATTAAATCAACAAAAATATATAGTAGTAAGGAATATGATGTTGATTAACGTTGCTTCTACAGTCCACTGCTATTACAGATGTCGTGTTAGTCACGTGTCCGTAAAAGGTCTAAAAAAGTCAAAAAAGTTTTAGTAACTACCGGAAAGGCAGCGTTCTAAGCACTTTTTAATCTTTACCCATAAACACACAAGATTATAACTCTGCCCACGTCATGCCTAACCTATGATAAAAACATAATGTACTCACAAAGTCCTGTATTAGACAGCTTTTTGTTTCTTTCGTGACCTTGACAGGTTTGACACACACACGCAGCTCTTATCTTTTTTTTTTCTTTTTTTTTATTTAAGCACTCTTTCAGGTGCTGTTTAGTTTATATTAAGTCCCTGGCTGCACAGATCACTGTGTCCATGTGAAGGGAAATATTTGTATATATATTTTTGATGATTACAGCTAACAGCTTATTTAAAAAAAATAATAATTCAGTTTCTTAGAATATTATTAATTCATTCGTCTTCTCCACCACTTCCAGTTTTAATTTCAAAAGTAAATTTTGCATTTCATTTGGAACTCGGATGCACTGGCCTCTGGAGGAAGAGAGAAGAGTTTTACTGAATCCAAGTTGTTTGAAGTGCATGTGAAGTTTCCACAGTCTGTGATGATTTCGGCTGACTTATCATCTGATGGTTGTTGGTCCACTGGCCCTTTGTGCTTCGATTTGCTGACAAGCTTTGCGGATATTTCCTTTTTCCAGCACCTACCCACAATGCCAAAACCATCACTAGCTGGTATCACTGTGCCTGATTGGGCAGCCAACTCGCCTGACCTGAACCCCATAGAGAAGCTATGAGCTGTTGTTAAGAGGAAGATTAGAAACTGTCTGAGAAACGCAAAAATGCAGACTAGCTGATGGCTGCTATCAAAGCAACCTGGTCTTTAATAACACCGCCGCAGCAGTGCCACATGTTGATCGCCTCCATGCTAAGCGCATGCCTCATTGATGCAGGAATTTGTGCAACAGGAGCCCAGACCTAGTATGAACATAACATGACTTACAGAATTTATGGATTGTAAATAATTTTTTGTTTGATCTAAGGAAGTATTCTAATATTTTGCTATAGATACAGTGGAACCTTGGATTACGAGCATACTTCATTCCAGAAGCGGGCTTGTATACCAAAACAGTCGTAAACCAAATCTGATGTTCCCATAAGAAATAATGAAAACTCAAATTATTCGTTCCACAGCCCAAAAAATTGATACAATATATAAAGTAAAAATAAAAAAAATTAACCTGCACTTTACCTTATAAATATTAAATCCAGACAGATAAGTGCTTCCTTTTGTGCGCGCAGGCGCTGTGTGTGTGTGTGTGTGTGTGTGTGTGTGTGTGTGTGTGTGTGTGTGTGTGTGGAATTAGCTCCTTCCCTCGCCTCGTCTTACACAGTAAAACTTTCGATTTTTTTTTCAGGTGTTGTGATATACAATATACACAATTTACAGATGTTGCCCGTGAATGTGCGTGTCTGTGTCAAATTACACAAATTACACACGCGCACACATATGAGAAAGGCTGAAACAGAGAGGGAGACATTGATTATACCAGTAAGAGACGAGCACTAAGACCAAGCAGGGGAGACGATTACCCACAATTCCGCAGCGCAAGAGAGAGAAAAATCTTTGGCTCAGTTGTGATCACGTGACGCTCTGTGTCAAAACAAGAGCGCATGCATGATACATGATACTCGGAAACTCCTAAACTAATACTTGCTTGGTTTTCAAGTTAAAATTTATAAAAAAATCTTTGCTTGTCTTGCGGAACACTCGTAAACCCTGTTTCTCGCAATCCAAGGTTAAACTGTACCTGTGAGATGTAATCATCAGAATTAAAACAAGAAAAAAGCTTGACATGAAGCTGGAATATATGAGAGTTTCATTTTCAGTTAAATTACAAAAAGAAAATATGACATTTTCATAATATTGCAATTTTATTTTCACACTGAATACAGGCTTCAGAATTATGCAATATAGTGTTTCCAATTTTTTTTTCAGCACAATATGAGGAAATTCATTTAATTTGATTTTATGTATATAAACATAACTGATACATAGTCAAAGAAATAGCATACACATGTTGTCAAGTGATTTCATGATTGTTTCCGATTGTTGTTTCTATGACCAAATAATAATAATAAAAATAAGAGCATGTTGTGAGTTCTACAATATATTCCCATAATTTAATAGTAGTAGTAATAACAACTTTGTTTCTATATGATGTATCTGAACAGTTTGACGTCTCAAGCCTTCCGCGTCAACAAACACACCAGTGTGACTTCCATATAAGGAGATGGATTTTTTTTTAGCTTAGCACCAGCTTTGTAATGGGTAGAAGCATAATAAATGGAATGTTGACCTGACCTCAGTAAGCCAAGAATGATGCGCTCTACTACTCACACACACTCCTACACTCCTCTCTAAGTCTCTCTCTTTCTCTCTCTCTCTCTCTCTCTCTCTCTCTCTCTCTCTTACTCAGGGTGAAGTAGTTAAGCCCGAGTCTTAGCAATCAGATCCAACAATCCATCACCTCTAGCAGCTATTAGATCAAACAATTTCCAAAATAAGGCCAGTGATTGATGCTCCCCGGTGAGGGAGTTATAGTCTGTAGGAAGAAAAAAAAAAGAAAAGAAAAAAAAACTCAGCCAAGTAATCTTATTAAACGTGGCGCCATCATTCCTTTAGGGTTCCACTCCATTTACCAGAGCACATGTCAATGACAAAGTCAGGCGTGTTTACAAAACCCTGATAAAAGCTGCCACTCTCGACTCCTGCGTGCAGTAAAGCGAGCATTAATCATACGACTCGTTAGGTCGGACGGCGTCTCGTCAGTCTAGCCGTGTCAACGCTTGTTCTAATCTCATTCCACTGTTTGTTTTTGCTCTTTAATTATATCACATGTTGATTATTCTTTTAATAGGATGAATGAAATGGGACTTGCTCCAACTGACAGGAAGGTGTATTTTGGTCAGCTGCTTGGGATGTGCGACCAGATCAGCTTTCCGTTAGGTATACACACATACACACACATATAAACACACACACAGGAATGCATGCGCAGACTTTAAACACACACTCTGCATGAGTCTGGAAAGTGAAATTGTGGTTTGCATTAGATTTTTTTTGCTGAACTATCCATTTAAAATTAATCTAATCTTGTGCGATCGATCAGCCGAGACATGTTAGATGTACAACCGTTGTCTAAGTGCTTCTGGAAGATCAGATTGCAGTACACATGCAAATCGAATGCATTATGCCTTTAAGTTAAATACCAAGCTGAATATACCATAGATATAATGTTTATATTATTTGTATTTTATCTAATTTACTGTTTTTTTTTTTTTTTGGAGCCTTAAAAGGTCTCATACTTTACTTTTTCTTTAATAAGTCAGCACACATCTCAGAACTCCTCCAAAGTGTCTGCAGTTGTCTCACTCCTCCTCTGAACACACCATTTTAGTGTTTATGTAAATGAGCTAGTGCTGAGCAACGCCCATTACAGAACAGTAGGGCTGAGCAACAAGCAGTGGGAGGGGATCTACCTATATGAGGTCACTATGGTGGGGATGGGGGAGGGGGGGCAACTAACTTGTTTAAGACAAAAAAACAAAGCAAGACATTTTCTGGAGATCCATATAAATATCCAACGTGACTAAAATGACTATGGATGTCTTCAATTACCCATAATGCTGATGGTACTGCAGTGGATACAGTGGAGCTTTAGTAATTTATTCAGTCCAACACTTTTACCTCCTCAAAGCAAACAGAGCAGCTACCAGAGATTTTGTGCTAAAGATGTCACACTGATACTGCCAAAGCCATCGCTTTTAATGTTGTAGATCGCCAACTAGCCAAGTCGAGTCTTTGCTAACTTTGTTAGAACGACGTCAAGATTGCTATTAGCACCAAATTCTCAATTTCTCATTCATGTAATATTATTATTCGTTTGAGATTTTTTTTTTTCAAATTATTAGCTGCACCAACAAAATCACAATGTCTTCCTATGACATCACACAATTTCTGACTTATCGAGTCTATTATAATCATATTTAATGTGTTTCAAGACAAAAGGTTTATTTAAGAATCTTTAACTCCAGACTTAAACATGTTCCTGACTTTAAATGTTGTGAACAATCGGCTGATTATTTTTAGAAATACATATTCTTAGCCTGTGAGAATATATGGGTCGGTTCTACAGGCTTGTTTTTCTTGGGGTGTGTGTGTGTGTGTTTAGGTCAGGCTGGTTTCCCGGTGTACAAGTACGTCCCGTACGGCCCCGTGAACGAGGTGATCCCGTACCTGTCTCGGCGTGCTCAGGAGAACCGGGGCATGATGAAGGGAGCGCAGACGGAGCGAACTCTACTGTGGAAAGAGCTTGTACGCAGACTCACCAGTGGAGAACTGTTCCACAGACCGTCTGTGTAAAAGACACACTCACACTCGCGCTGTGCTTTTACGCAGGAGACTTCCTGTGTCTTTGCCTTTTTAAAGTTAGACTCCTACACAGCTACCGAATAAACTTCAGCATCTCAGGGGGTTTAGACACGTCAGGTTTTTAGGTTGTTTTTTTTTGTTTCCCCTCAACCTCCTCTCTCTATCCTGCCTTATTTTCGTCATTTGATAGAGAAAAGGATCACAAACCAAAATAATGCATCAGACATTTTCAGTCCAAAGCAGCATTTCAGACATGCATGAATTCACCTGCTGGTTTAGTTCTTGTTCTGCTTTTGATTTTAATTGAATCATTGGTCAAGCTGTTGTTGATGATGATGATGTCATTGTTTGTTTTTCCTGTGTTGTGTTTTTGTAGGAAAAATTAACCATCAACTGTGGTGATAAAACACAGTCGTGGTTATTTTCCTCTCACATCGTCTACTGATGTGTTTCACACTTGTTATTTACACAATTTCATTTTATTCATCTTTAATTAAGTTTTATGTCGTGGACGTTATGGAGCGTCCATGTTACTGGTACATGTTACTTCCTATTTTTCTTTGTTACCTTACCAGCATTGGCTACATTCATAATTACAAGCCGCGTTGTCTAATTGTGATGTTTTGGTCAGATCTGGTTTGCAGGTCATGATGGTTCACATCCATACATACAATTACCATTTATTTGACTCCGACTTAATTTTTCCAACTAAAAAAAAAAAAGAAGTGGAATTTCCAAAAATGCTGCTAATATGTTAGTGTAGCGATAGGTCACATGTAGCTTGTCAGGTTATTATGCAATATTACTGGAGCCCCTGTTCCACACGCATTTCTTTAGCAAAAAAAGTTACCATATACACATAAAGTACATACCTGGCTTAAAATAAATAAATAAATAAAATAAAATAAAAAGTTATTATTATGTATGTGCTGTAACCACATAACTTGACTAAGGAGATGATGCAAAAATAATTTTTAAAGAAGTGTTTAAAAACCTGGAAACTTTGCAGATGAAATGACAAACATTTTCGTTTTGAAGATCACTTAAAGACCTGTTGAAGTTGCATCGTTTAAAAAATAAATAAATAAAAACTGCATTGTGGCAGCATCAGGAATCATTTTCACACATGAACTTGTCACCATGTTGCATAACGTATTCAAAGCTACAGTATAACGGCAGTTAACTGAAATATTAGCCTGTGTGACTTTTTTTTTCCTTTTTTTTTTTTTCTTTTTTGGCCAGGCAGTTCGTTTGTTACTATATAAATAATAACATTTGAATGTTAAAATGAACTTGTGAATTGTCCTATGGCTAAAATGAGCTGCTGTTACAGAAAATTAATAAAAACTTCTGACCAGAGATTTTTTTTCACTGTTGTAATCTACAGTATTCAAATTGCCAGATGTTACAGACATTGGGAGATGACATGACCATCATGGGTCCTGGAGTAGCACGCCGGCCTTAAACACTCTAGGAAACTCTTTGTCCAAAACATATACTGCAAGTTTCTTTCTTGAGCTTTCAGTGCAGATAATGCGGTATGGGAGACTTAAAAAACCCATTACATACAGCTCCAGAAGATGTATCCTCCTTCTCAGTTGCTTCCTTTCATCATCCTCCATCTTCCCTCGAGTCGGTTCTTCTTCTTCCCATCTTTCCCAACCTAATTATCTCCCGCTTTCCTTCCTTCCTTCCTCCCCCTATCCTCTTCTCTCCTTGTCCCCGCCTCATTACTCTTTCCTGCTCCACTCTCTCGCCCATCCATCTCTCCGGCACCTTTATGACGCTGAGAGGGCTCCCTAAAATGTCAGAGCGCTCAAACGAGTTTTGCAGCTAACTTTTATGTGCTGCCATCATTCATCAAGCGCGACAACAGTGATACAAAGAGAAAAAAAAATAAAATCAGCATGACCTCGACGACAATAAAGAAACTTGTCAATATTATGCTGTTAATGGTGGTTTCATTTCAAGGATAACAGAGCATTGAGGTTGAGTGCAGTATTGATTGAAATTACAGGACAAAAAGATGGGACTTTGTCAACATCCAACACTAAACGGGAAAGTTTATCGGCATCCATTTTAACTTAAAAGTTTGTTCCAGAATGGTCCTTTCTCTAACGCAATATTGATTATACTCTTATCGGCCACTTTATTAACACTTTAACACAAATATCGAAACAGCCAATCACATGGCAGAAACTCAATGCAATTATGCATGTAGACATGATCTGCTCAAGTTCAAACCGAGGAGCAGGACGGTGATTTAAGTGACTTTGAATGTGGCATACGGTTGATGGTGCCAGATGGGCTGGTCTGGGTCTTTCAGAAACTGCTGATCTACTGAGACTGAACAGTCGTCATAATTAGGGTTTAAAGAGAACGGTCTGAAGAAGAATATCCAGTTAGCAGCAGTTCTCTGGGTGAAAATGCCTTGTTGCAGGAGAGGGGAACGGCCAGACTGGTTCGAGCTGATAGAAAAGCAGCAACTCAAATACAAGCGAGGTATGCTGAAGAGCATCTCTGAATGCACAAAATGTCAAAACTTGAAGCAGATGGTCTACAGTAGCAGAAGACTACACAAGACAAAAAAGTTGCCTCGATTTCTGCTACGACATTCGGATGGCCGGGTCAGAAATTTGGTGTAAACAAAAGTGAAGCATGGATCTTTCCTACCTTGTATCAATAGTTCAGGTTGGTGGTGGTGTAATGGTGCATGGGTTAAATCCCACAGCCTAGCTGAGTTTTGATTCTGACCCTTTATGACCACAGGATGTCGCAAAATGTTAAAAATCATCCCCAAACTGGTTTCTTGAACATTAATGAGGTCACTGTATTCACGCAGCCTCCACAGTCACTAGATATCAATCCAATAGAGCATCTTTGGGATGCAGTGGAACGAGAGGTAGGTACCGTGGATCGGATATGCAACCAACAATATTCACATTTTTTAAGATGGTGTATTTTTGAGTTTCATCATCTCTAAGCGGTGGTCATCAAAATGAAACCCAAAAAACGAGTTAAAATATTTCACTTTACATGGAATAAAACTATGCATGAGAGTTTCACATTTTAAAATAACATCACATACAAAAAAACAATTTAGAATATTCTTATTTTCTTAGGATGCACTGTATTGGAAGTTTGACTAGGGAAATGATTGGATTGGATGAAATGAAACAGAATCCTACTTTTTAAACCTGGTTTTAGCAGATGTTGCATGAAAATGGCGTTTTGACAACTAAAAATATCTTGAAAATTTATTATAAGATTCCAAAAATTATTAAGCTTTGCTTCTTTCTAGAATTGAATGGCTTGAATATGTATAGAACAAAAACAAAACATAAAAAAAACACAACAACTTGTTCTCAAGATGAGTTTGTTGGTAATTCATTTCCCTAAGAAGCGTTGGACAGCAATCTTAGCAAAATCAAGGGGGTGCCAATATTTATGGACAAAACAAATTTTCATAAGACTTGTATTTTGAGGTATTGAGAGCACCTAGAAAGCAAGCCGATGGGACTGTGGTGTCTTCGGTCTGTAAAATTATGGTGACAAGTTTGAACTAGCGATTAGCGAGTGCTGTAAAAACAAATAATCAAAGATGTATGATTTTACATAAATAAAGAAATCTTTACTAATATTAGGTTGACAGTAAACCATGAAAATTTGCATCTCAGAAACAAGGAAACAATCATTTTAACATAAACCAGATTTCTTGCGGGCTTTGTAATGATGTCGTTACTGTAGTAGTCTTGTGGGTTCAAATCTTGTGAGTTCACTACTGCAAAACCTACTTGGTTAGTTAACCTACAGTATCTATGTACAAGTTTGCTAGATTTACATAACTTGAACCTATGGTTAGATTCAGGAAGCCAATTTAATATAAAATGTAAACCATTGCATTGCCAGTCTTCTTTAGCATTACAGGTAGCCATACTGTATTCCATGTTGTAGAGAAAGAAAATAATAAAATATGTCTACAGTTTAGGCTTAATAATCTTATATTTGGTATATTGTGATCTTATGTGGTGTAGTGGTTAGCATTGTCGCCTTGCACTGCCAGAGTCCGGGTTCGATTCCCGGCCAGGCTCGATTCCCGTCTCTGTGTGCATGGAGTTTGCATGTTCTCCCCGTGCTTGGTGGGTTTCCTCCCACAGTCCAAAGACATGTAGGTTAGGCTAACTGGCGTTCCCAAATTGTCCATAGTGTGTGAATGAGTGAGAGTGTGTGTCTGTGCCCTGCGATGGATTGGCACCCTGTCCAGGGTGTACCCTGCCATGTGCCCTAAGTCTCCTGGGATAGGCTCCAGGCCCCCGTGACCCTGAATACAGGATTAAGCGGTATAGATGATGATGATGAGTGAGTGAGAGATTTTATGTTGATTTAAACTTATACATGAATTTGGTAGGATTCCAGCTATTTATACTTGCAGCAGCATAGTGGTTCAAATTCAAATTTTATTTGTCACATACACAGTCATACACAGTAAGATATGCAGTGAAATGCTTAGAGGACCGCCCCGTGACCTTAAATTTTTACAAATGGAAATATAGGAGTTAAACTATAAAACAAGATTCCAGCAAAAGTTTCAAAAATATACAGAAAATCTAAAATATAGTATATTACAACTTATAAAACTTAAGTCTGTACAAATATTGAGGTAATATTTTGAAAATGAGATGAGGGGGATGTGAAGAAGTCCTTGAAGTGTGCAAATGTGCGTTTGACATAATTGTCTGTGTGTGCAAAAAATGCAGAGGTGTTTTAGTCCAGTGTATTGGTTTGATTAAGAGACCGTATCGCCTGCGGGAAGAAGCTCCTTCTCAGTCTCTCTGTATTGGCCTTGAGGGAGCGGAAGCGCTTCCCAGACCGCAACAGAAAAAACAGTCCATTGCTGGGGTGGCTGAGGTCCTTCATGATCTTCCTGGCCTTGGTCCAGCACCGCTTGCTGTAGATAGAGTGCAGGTCAGGGAGCTCAGTTCGGATGATGCGCTTAGCTGATCGCACCACCCTCTGTAGGGCTCGTCTGTCCTGCATGGTGCTGTTCCCGAACCAGGTTGCGATGTTTCCCGTCAGGATGCTCTCTATGGTGCAGGAGTAAACGTTCCTGACCACCTTAGAGGGCAGTCTAAAGTCTCTTAGGCGTCTGAGGTGGTAGAGACGCTGTCGGGCCTTTTTCACCACGGTGTTGATGTGACTGGACCATGACAGGTCCTGCGTAATGTGAACACCGAGGTACTTGAAGCAGTCCACTCTCTCCACTGGGCTCTCATTGATGACGGGGGTCTGGTAGTTCCTCTCCTGCTTAGTGCTGAAGTCCACTATCAGCTCCTTTGTCTTACTGACATTTAGAAGAAGGTTGTTCCTCTGGCACCAGTTCTCCAGATTTCCAATCTCCTTCAGGTAGGCCGTCTCATCGTTGTTAGAGATCAGGCCCACCACGACGGTGTCGTCAGCAAACTTAATGATGGTGGTGGAGCTGGTAGTGGCCACACAGTCGTGTGTGTACAGAGAGTACAGCAGGGGGCTCAGAACACAACTCTGTGGGGCTCCAGTGCTGAGAGTGAGAGAGGCTGAGACGTGTCCACCCATCTTTACTGCCTGTGGTCTCCCAGTTAGGAAATTAGAGCTCCACTGACACAGAGATGAGCTGAGTCCCAGGTGCTCCAGCTTGGTGGTGAGTGTAGAGGGAATTATGGTATTAAATGCTGAGCTGTAGTCGATGAAAAGCATTTTAACATAATTCCCCCTTCTAGTGTCCAGGTGAATGAGTGTTGTGTGGAGGAGATGAGAGATGGCATCATCTGTAGAGCGGTCCGGGCGGTATGCAAACTGTAGTGGGTTCAGAGTGTTGGGTAGTGAAGAGATGATGAAGTCTCTGACCAGCCGTTCAAAGCACTTCATCAGCACTGATGTGAGGGCTACAGGTCTATAGTCATTGAGGGAAGCAGGATGTGGTTTCTTCGGAACAGGAACAATGATGGACTCTTTGAAGCATGTGGGGATCACCGACTGAGATAAGGAGATGAATATCTCTGTGAACACAGGTGCTAGCTGGTCTGCGCAGGCTCTGAGGACTCTACCTGAGATGCCGTCTGGTCCTGCTGCTTTCCTGATGTTCACTCTCTTGAAGGCTCTCCTCACGTCATGCTCGGAGATGATGAACGCGTTTCCGGTGCTGGCAGTGACTTCCTGTAGCAGCCGTTAGCACCGCTAGCATTAGCAATGCTAGCGTCTTTAGCTGCAGCCTCGAAGTGAGCATAAAAGGTGTTCAGCGCGTCTGCCAGAGTCATGTCCGCGTTCGTCATACCGGATGTTGGTGCTTTATAGTCCGTTATCATTCTTAGTCCCTGCCACAGGCTCCTAGAGTCACTCTGTTGGAGTTGTGACTCTAGTTTCCTCCTGTAGCGCTGCTTCGCCTCTTTCACCGCCTTCCGGACGTTACAGGATGCAGCCATGTACAGGTCCATGTCCCCCGACGCAAGTCCCGCGTTGTAGGCAGCGGTGCGAGATCTCAGAGCGTCGCGGATGGTTTTATACACCCACGGCTTCTGATTGGGAAACATTCTGATGGTCGTTTTCTGTACGGTATCATCCGCTAGTTTCCCGACGAATCCCACAACCGCTTTCGTAAACATGTTGACGTCATCGGAGCTGTTTCGGAACATGTCCCAGTCTGCGTCATCAAGTGCGTCCTGAAGCGCGGCCACCGATTGGTCCGTCCAGTGCGCGACCTCCCTCTGAACTGGAACTTCCTGTTTAAGTCTTTGTTTATATTTTGGCATGAGGAAGATGGCGGCATGGTCGGATTTCCCAAACGGTGGACGAGATTGTGCCTTGTAACCATCCTTAACTGATGTGTAACAGTGGTCCAGTGTCCTTTCGCCCCTGGTCGGGCAGGTGATGTGCTGATAGAAGTTCGGCGCTGCGCGTTTGAGGTTGGCACTGTTAAAGTCCCCCGCCACAATAAGCGCAGCGTCCCAGTGCTGTGTTTGATGCTGTGTGAGAGCCTCATGCAGCTTGCATAAGGCAGTGTCCATGTCCGCTTGTGGCGGAATATAAACGGCGCTAATTATGACCGATGTAAATTCCCAAGGAAGATAAAAAGGACGGCATTTGATAGTTAATAGTTCCAGGTTGGGTGTGCAGGAGCGTGCAAGAGGAACAATGCTCGCACTGTTGCACCAGCTCCTCTTCACCATTAAAGTCCCGTGTCCTGTCCATGCGGTGAACCGAGAAGAACTCGGCCGGCTAGATGGCGTGGTCCGGCACCGCTGGGTTCAGCCATGTCTCGGTGAAGCAGAGAAGATTGCAGTCCCGAATGTCTCTCTGGAACTTTACCCTGGCCCTGAGGTCATCAAGTTTGTTCTCCAGTGACTGGACGTTGGCGAGCAGGATGCTAGGCAGAGGTGTGCGGTGTGCACGGGCTCTCAGCCTGTTCCTGACGCCGGCTCGTTTCCCTCGGGGCCGCCGCTTAGCGTCGCGTCCTTTGTTTTCCCTCAGGATCTCACACGGCCAGCTCGGATCCGGAGTTAAAAACGTCAAATTGTGAGTACATTGTAGACCAATAGAAATAAGAGTATCTCTATTGTACCTAATGCACTCAATGGTGATGAATTTGCCGGTTTAAAGTTGCTAGAAATTAAATTAAAAGACGAAAACAAAGTAAAGTAGGTCGGAGCAGTCGTAACGGTTCGATTCCAGCCTCGGGTCCGTGTGCACATTGAGTTTTCATATAAATCCCGTGCTAGGTGGGTTCCCCCTGCGTATTCAGGTTTCCTCCAACAGTCCAAATACATGCAGACTGGCATTCCCAAACTGCCTGTAGTGTGTAAATGAGCATGTGTGGGCCCAGCGATGGATTGGCACCCAGTTTGAGTCTCCTGGGATAGGCTCCAGGCCCCGCCGTGACCCTGTGCTTTATGCACTGGTGCTCAGTCATGTTGGAACAGGAAGGGACCATTCCCCAATGGTCGCCACAAATTTGAGAACATGAAATTGTCCAAAATGTCTTGGTATGCTGAAGCATTAAGAGTTCCTTTTACTGGAACTAAGGGGCCGAGCTCAACTCCTGAAAAACAAGCCACAGCAGTTCCAACATGACAGCGCACCAGTGCACAAAGCAAGGTCCATAACAACATGGATGAGCAAGTTTGGTGTGGAAGAACTTAACTGGCCTGCACCTCATGCCAGTGAATACTGTTGGATATACAGTACAGTATAGTGCGTGTAAAGCACAGCTTGATAAAATTCATCTGTTCTGATTAATGAACCAGTGATTGAATGAATGGTAGCGGCATCGCCACTCCGTCTTCATGAAGTTTACAACCCCTAAAATTTTCTCAGAGGAAAAGACTTTTCTTATATCAAGAAAGTACTAAAAATGTCTCTGCGACAGGAGAATTATAGCCTACAGTATATGTATCATCATGTGTAGTGGATTGTACTCAGACTGCACAATTTCATTAATATTCCAGACATAAAGAGCTTGAAATATATACTTCTCCTTGCACTTTTTTTTTTTTTTTTTTTTTACGCAGAAGTTTGCCGGGTATGTTATCAGCAGCAGGATGAGACGCTCTGGCCTGCAGTAAACAGCATTGTTTTATGTAATGGATGTACTGTTTTTATCTCCTTCACAGGCTGTTATGTCGCTCATGCCAAGATGTGTGTAGCAGCACTGTGAGTGTGTCTAGATGAGATGAGATGAGCTCAGTGTATCGCTGGGCCGTTGTAATAAATGCGGTGGGCGAATGTGATATTTGTATGTTGACCAGACAAACTTTTATTATTATTATTATTATTATTATTATTATTATTATTATTATTATTATTATTTATTTTTTTTAACTTTCCTTTGTGCTCTTTTGTCACTGTAATTAATTTCTGTAGCTCTTTACAGCACTATAATTATTAATTGTGTTAGATAAGGAATAAAACAGACAAAACATTCGGTTATGACTTGAAATCCAAAAATGTATTAATTTCCCTATAACTTTACAAATTTATGTGCATATATGATTCCTTATGCTCCTAGAGTCACAATCCGAGTCCTGGAATATGCCTGTTCCATTAAGGAAGAGAAACATTAGATCATTCGGCACATTCTGGTCGTCAGCTGACTTCATTTTATTGCCCCATAATGTTGCTAAATGAAGCATTGCTTCATGCGCTTCACTGATGCACCCATCACTTTAGAATAGACTCAATCTGGACTCATCAGATCACATGACCTTTTTCCAATCGCTCCAAAGTCCAGTCTTTATGCTCCCAAATATGCTAGCAAATTAAAAACTTTTTTCCTAATTAGTCTCATTAACAAGTGGTTTTCTTATGGACACACAGTTGTTTAGTCCCAATCCTGTAAGTTCTCATTAAATCGTGTGTGTAGAAATGCACTTACAGAGGAACCTTGGATTACGAGCATAATTTGTTCCAGAAGTGGGCTCGTATTCCAAAACACTTGTAAATCAAATTAAATTTTCCCATATTGAAAACTTAAATAATTCGTCCCACAGCCAAAAAAAAAAAAAACATAAAATAATTAATACAATATATAAAGTAAAATTAACCTGCACTTTACCTTAAAAAAAAGTCAAAATAAATCCAGACAGATAAGTGTTTCCGTTTGTGCGCGCAGGCACCGTGTATTTGAATGTGTGTGTGTGGAATTAGCCCCTTCCTTCACCTTTTCTTACACAGTAAAACTCCTCCTCCCTCCCCCCACCTCGCTTTTTAAGTTTCACAATAAACACACACACAACGGAAACACTGTTTTAACGGAGAAAAAAAGAAAGAAATCTTTCTAATGACTAATACTTGTCATTAGACTAATACTAAAGGAATCACTGCTAATACAAAAAAAAAAAAAATACAAAACAAGAGCGCATGCGTGATTCATGATACTCAGCACTGGTTAACTAAGACTTGCTCGTTTTTCAAGTCAAAATGTATTAAAAATCTTTGCTCGTCTTGCAGAACACTCGTAAACTGTGTTACTCGCAATCCGAGGTTCCACTGTACTTTTCATTTTTAAACATTACACTGATTTCTACGGTCAATGTTTCACAATGCAACTTCACTGGGAGTTTAAGTGTTCTCCATATTTTCATGACACTGATGGTTCAGGACTATCTTTCCAGGTTTTAGAAGTGCATTGGACAGTTCTTAACCCAAATCTATACCACTTTATCCTGTATACTTGGGTTGCGGGGGGTTGGTACCTACCTCAGGAGACTTAAGTACACCCTGGTACACATTGGGTCCCAATACAATCCAATGCAGAATTCACATCCTACGGGAAATTTGGGAACACCAAAGAGCTTCTGCATGTCTTTGGACTGTGGGAGAAAACCAACCAAGCACTGGGAGAACATGCAAACCAAACTAACCCGCTTCTAGTAATTTCAAATCTCAATTGTGTGTGTTACTTGATGCAGACCAATAATTTCAATTCCAGTCTCTGTTGCAGATTTTAAAAAATGCATGTTGTTTCATTTTGAAGACTGATTAGCTTTAGTGCACACACACCTACAGTTGCGCCTTGGTATTATGTTTATCTACAACCGTTTAATTTAACAATTAGGCGGAAGTATAAAAAGTCAATCAAATATTTGCAAAAGTTCATACGTACATAACCAGGATGTGGACTAAAGCATGTAAATGTTTACTAGATGTCTTTCACCAGTAGTCTTGTCACAGCATACTTTTTTTTTTTTAGCTTGTTAATCATTTTATAAATCGCAAACTAAAATCTAAAATAATACGATAACGTTTAGAAAGAAAAACTAGAATCCGTGTTGTAATATGAATTTTATTCTGTCATCTCTCTTTCACTATGCGCACACGTTCGGGTTGGTGTAGGCGGAAGAACCTAAATTTGTCTCCCGCCTCCATGAGTGAGCTGTCCAGCATGAGGAAGACCTTCGCTTACATCATGCCCATGGCTGCAATACATGGAAGGAATAAATAAAGCAAGACACCAGTTATCTCTTTTTCTCATGTGTAATAGAATTATGTGATTATAAACCCTAGGCTGTATAACACTAGTATAACATTAGTTCTGCCTATAAAATTATGGAGCCAAGTTTTAACTAGCGGTTAGCAAAACCGCTGTAAAAACAAAAAGATGTAGGATTTTACATGAATAATAAAATCTTTACTAATATTATGTTGACACTAAACCAGAAACAAATATTTGTTTACAAAATAATAATTTTATAATAATATATTATTATTTTAATAATAATATATATGCAAATTAGGGTAACTGGGTGTAAAGTTCCTGTTGGGTTCGGAAATGATAAACACAGGGAGGCAGTGATGCGGTGAGTTAAACGTGCAGTGTTTATTGAGATTCAATTGGTGCAACAGGTGAATAAGGTGAGATTAAGTGCTCGATGAGAAAGGCAAAGGTGAGGGTCGACGTGATGGGCTGGTAGGGAATGGTTTAGGTCGCGTCTTGCCTCTGTGCTCCGGTGAGCCGTTCCTGGCGAGTGCCGTTTGAGCCGAGGAAGCGGACACACAGGCTTGTGGCAGACCCTTCGACGAGCTGGGCATGCGCGATCCTCCGGGATAATCTGAGTCTGTTCGGAGAGAAAAAATGGGTAAGTCTCCTGTATACATTTTCCACTCACGGGTAGGCTCTGCCGCGGTCCGTTTATAGCAAGCAGGCAACAGATGGATGGTGTATGATTCATCCTTGCTAGTACCGGAGAGACGCGGCGCCCCGTCCCTTTTTGTGCTTCGCTGCTGTCCAAGGTGCTATCTGCCACCTGTTTGTGAATTCTCCAAGATGTGCGAGAAGGTGTTATCCTACAATGCGTACCGGGCTTCAGCCCGTCGCCACAGCACCCTCAGTACCCTCAGCTTTGAGCTCATCTTTGGCGATGCGAAGAGCGTGTGAGACCTGGACAGTCCATCTGTGTTTCCGTGTTGCACCCCGGCTCTATGTTGGACTGAGAAGGAGAAATCTTGTAAGGAGAGAAACCAACGTGTTATGCGGGGGTTCGTGTCCTTAGCCCTTGCCAGCCACTGGAGAGGAGCGTGGTCTGTAATTAATGTAAAGTACTGGCCAGATAGATAGTATTTCAGCTCCTCGATGGCCCACTTGATGGCAAGGGCTTCCCGCTCTATTGTTGCATATATTTGTTCTGTTGGTGTCAGTTTTCTACTTACATATAGGATGGGATGTTCTTCAAGGAAGGAAGTCCTGTGAGAGGACGGCTCCTAAGCCCGTTTCTGATGCATCCGTGTGCACTGAGGAGGTTTGTGAGGGGTGCTGCAATAGAGAAGTTAGGCACAAATCTCCGGTAATAACTAGCTAGCCCAAGAAAGGCACGTACCTGTTTTTTTGATGTTGGACGGCCTCCACTTTATCTTCTTGTGGTTTTAATAATCCACGGCCGATTCGGTACCCCAGGTACTGTGCCTCGGTCAGCCCCATGAAGCATTTTTTTGGGTTCGCCGTTAGCACAGCCTTTCGTAGCTCATGTAGTACCTGTTCATGTGTACATGTTCATCCCAGCTGCTCGAGTGGATAATTAATAATCGTCCAAGTAGGCAGCGGTATACTGACGATGCTGGCGAAGTACGATGTCCATGAGGCATTGAAAGGTGGCCGGGGCCCCGTGGTGACCAAACGGGAGCACACGGTATTGGCAATGCCCTTGTTCAGTAGTAAATGCTGTCTTTTCCTTCACCTCCGGGGTTAGGGCGACCTACCAGTAGCCTTTGGTCAGGTCTAGTGTGGAGATGAAGCGCGCTTTGGCTAATCGATCGATAAGATTGTCTGCTCTAGGTAGAGGGTAGGCATCGAATTGCGAAATTTTATTTAATCTCTAATCTTGATTTAATCGGAAATCGTTGCATAGCCATATTGACCCGCCCGGTTTAGGTACCGTTACGATGGGGCTGTACCAGGGGCTAGTCGACTCCTCTATTATGCCATTACGAAGCATATTTTCTACCTCCGCTTCAATGGCACGGCGACGGGCCTCCAGGGTTTGATACAACCTTTGTCGGATGGTTATGCAAGGTGGCGTTTTTATGTCGTGCCATACCAGATGGGTGAGCCCTGGGTTGGTGGAGAACACATCCCGGAACTGGTCTATTACTTCTCTTAGTTCCTGATGTTGTGCGGCCGTTAAATCCTCCCCGCGCTGCACCTGTTCTGGATCTGTGTGAGAGAGTGTAGCGAGAGCTGAGACACACGGCAGCGGCTCTATCCACCATTTAAGCAAGTTGATATGATATAATTGAGTGTGTTTACGCTTACCGGGCTGCTGCAGATGGTAGTTCACTGGTCCCATGCGTTCGACGACAGTGTACGGTCCTTGCCACTTGGCGAGGAATTTGCAGTTGGCACTAGGTAGGACCAGAAGGGCACGATCACCCGGGCGGAACTCACGGGGTTGGGCTGGTCGGTCATAAACGCGACACTCCTCTGCTTGTGCTTTTTCCATGTGCTCCCGCACAATGGGGAGCACTCGGGTCATTTTTTCCTGTAGATCCTTTACATATTCTGTAAGTGACATATTCTGTAAGTGACCTCCGCCGTGGTCCTTTTATAGCAAGCAGGCAACAGGTGGACGGTGTATGATTCGTCCTTGCTAGTACCGGGGAGACGTGGTACCCCGCCCCTTTTTGTGCTTCGCTGCTGTCCAAGGTGCTATCTGCCACCTGTTTGTAAATTCTCCAAGATGTGCAAGAAGGTGTTATCCTACAGTGCGTACCAGGTTTCAGCCCGTCGCCACACTGGGGTTCACAAATTGCCCCAAAGTGTGTGTGAATGAGTGTGTGAATGTTGACCGGAGGTCACACCACCGTCGTTAAAATTGGAGTATATACAATGGTTTCCTAGATAGATGGATGCTTTATATATGGTATCATTGTATACAGGTATATGTATGTATGTGCTAGCATATTTACCATGGTACAGTCTGAACTTTACAAACATACCTGCTAAACTTTGGTAGCTGCTGTGGTACCCAATATGTAAAACAGCATTCACCAAAGTATGATGGTACACAACATGATGATGGTAAACCGTTTTACTCTATACGCACATGAGCAATGGTAACCTTTGGCTCAGTTGTAATCGTGTGATGCTCGGCAGTCAAAGCGTATAATTACTACTCGTATAATCAAGCCATCGCCCATTTATTAAGTTTCAATTTTATTTAGAAATTATGCTCCTCTTGCAAACCAAGTTACTTGTAATCCAAATTTCCACTTATTATTAGATTTATTATGCTATAGTGTGGCAGTAAATATGAATAACTAAAGAATCATTCAATCTGAGCTAAAATTAATATGGCTCATTTTCAACTATCTTCATAGGTTTAAAATAAATAAATAAATAATTAATAATAAATAAATAGATAAATAAATAAATAAATAAATAAATAAACTACCCACGCCTCAAACTCCATGACTGTCAGATCGAAGTGTGCCAGTGTGAAAAAAAGGTAACACTCAACAGGTAACACTCAACACTCCTTCTGTTTTTCGCAATGACAGAAAGGTTATAAAAGGAAATCCCAAGAATTAATTACTTTTCTTTCCTTTCTTGGTTTAACGGAGACTTGAGGCTCAGCCGATAATTAGATTTTGCTCACTGTCCACTTAAACCGTTTCTGATAGGAATGCTAAAACAAATCAGGATTTTTCCCCCAGCTCACTCTTATACGCCCTGTTCTTTTTCATTCACTATTAACCATTGACCTTTTTTGAGGTTTCCATATCATTTGTTTTCACTTGTAAAAGAGATATAAACCAAGTCGGAAACCTGTGAGGTGTTTATTGAAAGAGAGAGAAAGCCAGAAGTGTTTAGCAATGCTAATTAAGGAAATTTAGCCCTATCGAGGCAGCTCCTAATCTTCATGAAGCGCTATATTTGGCTAGCACAAACTAGAATTATCACAAGTTCACATCATTTACAGGAGTTCAGATACCACAAAATCTTATCTAGCTAGATCGTATTTATAATGTCATCTTCTTTTTCGTTTTGCTGGAATGTCTCATTGTTTTGTCTCTCTGAACCCTGCATGGTATTTTGTTATGTCTGGCGAGTGTCTGGCTATCATTGCCATTTTACAGTGCTTTTACTATTATTATTATTATTATTATAATCAGAACAAGTGCATTCCTATTTTAGCATGATTAGCTAAAGAAAATAATAAAAAAATGTCATAGTTAGCTTAGGAGAGGCTGAGGGCAGAGAACATGCTGTATAACACGGTCTCAGAGGCAGCTAATCTCTTCTTGATGTGGAAAATTAGATGTTGTTTTTTCCCCTTCATGGTCGCTGTTTTTAACCTGCTTTGCTCCAGCCTTCTCTTATTTAGCAGTGAAAAGTGAATTGGCTAAAACAGGTCAGGTCTGTGTGACTGCAGCCTTTATTATTGACTGACCTAATGCTGTTTCACCCGCAGCGAGCCATGTCGATAGAGGGCCAGCAGCAGGAACACATGCTCTAACACACCCTTATGGGAGGGCTTTTTGACAAATTGAAACAAACTGGGCGTGTGGCTCTTAAAACCGGTACAAATAAATCTGTCAAGTGAACCTGTAGAAGAGAAGAGCGTGAAACTGTCATTAAAGGAATACACCAGTGTTGTTTTCTTTCTTTTTCTTTCTTTCTTTCTTTTTTTTATTTGTAGGGCATGTGTGAATTTTTACATGTGCTAAAAAATGAACCGATATTCTGTTAAGTCTAGGGGTATATATGTATATACCTCCCAGCTGACTTCCTGTAATGTGCGAGTGGTATTGGTGAATGACTATGTGTACAGTTCACACAGACGGATGCATCTCTTCCGCTTTTAAGTTTTGAACTACAGTAAGTTATCTGTCCATTTTCAAGGATCAGGTGTTCTACACGCTGAATGTACACAGGAACGACTGCAGTGGACTCGAGCCACCTCAGCTATGATCGTCATTTACGGACCGTATGTACAATATGTATGCACGGTCCGTAAATGACGATCATAGCTGAGGTGGCTCGAGTCCACTGCAGTCGTTCCTGTGTACATTCAGCGTGTAGAACACCTGATCCTTGAAAATGGACAGATAACTTACTGTAGTTCAAAACTTAAAAGCGGAAGAGATGCATCCGTCTGTGTGAACTGTACACATAGTCATTCACCAATACCACTCGCACATTACAGGAAGTCAGCTGGGAGGTATTGACACATCCCCATACAATCCTGACTTTAGTCCAAGCCATTTCTACATTTTTAGGGCATTAAAGGAGTTCCTGGGAGGCCGGCGTTTCAAAGTCTTGAGAAAACTTCCTACGCTGGGAAAAGTACATTAGCGTAGCAGGGGCTTATATAGAGAAAAAAAAGGAAGAAGTTATACTCTCATAATTGTATTCTGTTATTTTGCACAATAAAAAGTTCCTGTTTGGTTTGAACACCCATTGTATTTATATATGTACTAGAACTACATTTCCAAAAAGACAAATGAAAAACTTACAGTATCAAAAAGCATAATTTTATTAATTTTATTTTATTTAACACGGGTTGTTAAATGTCATTCTGTCGAAAAAAATAAATAAACATTTGTCGACAGAATTCAACAGATGCCACCTAAACTTTATTTAATGAGTTCTGAGTAATCAGGGTTTTTTTTTTTACTTTCTTTTCATAGTTCAGAAAAATGTGTTTTACTGAGTAATTTGATATAGACCCCCGATGCAGTGGATTAAGATTAGATTAAAAACCACAGGAGTATTCCTTTAATCCTTAAACATAACTTCATTAGGCTGTACTACATCTTTTGCCTTTTGCTTTAAAATGGAGCATGTGTTTGTGTGTGTGTGTGTGTGTGTGTGTGTGTGTGTGTGTGTGTGTGTGTGTGTGTTTGTGTGTGTGTGTTTGTGTGTGTGTGTGTGTGTGTGTGTGTGTATGTTCATTCCCACATAGGATTTAAGGACTTATAGCTTAAGTGAAATCCATCATAAAAGTGGTCATCTAATGCTGTCTAAATCTTCATCGATCATATGTAATCTCTATTTTTGAGTACTCCACATACAACTGCAAACACACAAGCACAGACACACACACCATGACCCTGCTAGCCACTCATACAACTGAATCCCTCGTACACCTAGCACATAAGTGTGGTCTTACACATGCACATGTCCGGCTTTTCTGAACCAGTAAATCCCTCCACCTGAAATGAAGTAAACATGCATGCATTGCAGCAGTGCACCAGTAGAGGGCACTCCAGCTTTTTCTGTTCTGAACCAAAATAATATAGTCCAGTTCCAGCAGAAATGTACATGTGTTAGATGGGGTGATGAGGATTAAGTTTGTAGGATGAAGAGGAGGGACGTAGCACACGGCAAGGCGATGTCACAGTGCTGTAATCCTACAGAAATAAACACGACTGTCACATGGTTAGAGGAGCAAAAATCTGTCACATGCTACGCGCAACACAGATGTCTCTCGGTTTCTCAGCCTTCCATCATATTCTTTGTCTCATGCAAACAAGCTGCGGTTGTATTTTTTATTATTCTTACACAAATACAACAAAACACAAGAATCATATTGTATTTTTTATAATCATAAAGGCAAAGAGCAACGTAAGCAGGTGGGGTTACATTTAAAGAATGACAGTTTTTAAGTACAGCGTTACCTCGGCAGACAAATTGAATCCGTTCCAGAGGCGAGTTCTTAAAGCGGAATTTCGTCTTGCGAAACATTTTCTCATAGGAGATAATGTAAATGCAGATAATCCATTCCAGCCACCAAAAATATTATCAATATTACCAATTTTCAACACTATAAACATCATATTTTTGCATATAAAAACAAATCAAAACATTTAGAAAAGAAATGTAAATTAAGTCAAATATGAAATATATAGACATTAAACCTCATTTAAATATTAATTTATGATTTCTCTTGGCACCGACTGCTTTAAAAACCAAACTGAAAGTTGCTCCCTTTTCTTCTTTCTAATATTCTTGGAACCCATGGTGCTATGTCTTCACTAGATCTTGCACAAAATGGCAATATTATACTCGCTTTGCTAGGCTTTGTATTGACAGATACAAGTTCTGAATTGCTCCTGGACGTATGCACAACTTAGCAGGCACTCGGGTCGACCCGGTTCATTCGCCCGTATCCTGAGGCGAAAATTCTTAAAGACGGAGTGTTCATACAGTATGCCAAGGTACATACATTGTACTCTATACATTTAACATTAAGGAACTTCCACAAAACAAGTTACGTTCGGGCAACAATAAAAAGACGCTCATCAGCCGCTCCATTACTCTCTCTTGAGGGTAGTTGGAAGACATAAAGTTATAGCTTTACTTCAGATTGTTATGAAGCGCCGACACCAGAGGCTTCTTCCATGAATGCTACATAAGACATCTTTTTAAAAATGACACATGTATATGTTTAAGCCTATGTGCAAGCTGTTACTAAAAATGAAACATTAACTCAACAGCTCCTCACCAATCAGATTTGAGAATTCAGCAGCGCCCTGGTATCCAGGCAAAATAACAGGGTGACATACAGTACTGGCATAATACATATTTACAAAACTAGGTTGTATTGCAAACACTTAAATTTCTCTTCTAAATTTTAGGCAAAAGCTGTTACAGTTCCAGTGGCCACCTCCGGTTCTGAAAAATCATGTCAATGTTGAAGTGCCAAATTGTGTAGTTCAATGAATGACCACTAGGAGTCCAAAAGTCAGTCAATCCTCATAGCCGCCCATGTTAAAAAGTCCAACTTCACAACAGAAAATAAACCTTATTACAGTCTAGATTTACATAGATTTCTCATATGTGATAACCAAACATTTTTAATCGAGCACCTTAGTAAAAGTTATATTAAGCCATAAAATTATGGATAATTGGGAAATGGCCAATTTGAGTGACAGCACTGCAGTTGCATCAAGCCACTAGCTGTCTGCTATGCATCACCTTAAGCTATCCGAATCAGTGTAGTTTAACTTACAAAAAAAAAAAAAAATTTTTATAAATTAATCACATGTTAGCTATTTATTAAGGTAGCTATTATTAATTTATTAATAATTATATAAATTAATAATATCTACCTTACTAAATAGCTAACATGTGGTAGCTAACTTATTTAAATACTTTCCAACCAACACCAAGGTACTGTTCATTCTGCCCATTTGCCCAGTTATATATTAAGCAAGTGTTTAGGCGGAGTCAGCTCCTACCAATATGGCGATGACCAGAGTTCCATGAGTTGAGCTTTAAAATCACTTTTTAGAAAAACTGTTTGTCCAGTTCTTATACAGTCTAGGACTGAATCATGTGATTTTGAATGACATGCCCACTGTTACACTTGCTGGCAGAGTGTGTATTACTACATGTGTGTGCATTTCTGATCAATAACACATGGATAAGTATTTCAATGATAACCTGTTACACCACTGTGCCTTAATGGCAATGAAGCTATTACAGTCTTTATATATTACACATCGTGTGTTCTGATGTCTGGCCGAGGGCATAATGTTCTCATATTAGTAGCCATATACAGTAGGACATGTTTAACATTATGGGAACATTGTTGGGTTTCTATTTTAAAAAAATGCAGCTGCTATTTGGAAAGTAAGGAGTACCCCATTATACTGTATGTAATATATTAATACATGGTGATGATGAGGGTGTGTATGTATAGTGTATATACACATGTACAGAGGCAAATATGATGCATCCAAATTCTTTCGATCTGTCTGCATGTTTTTCTTTTTGTCTCTGAGGAGATGGAGTTCAAGTTTATTCAAAAAGGACAGACATCTGACGCACGGGAGTAAGCCTTTCTTCCTGTTATCTTTGACGAGAATAGAAAAAAAAAACACTTCAACAGTCGTACACATCCTTCTCTCAGGAGCTCAGTCTGTTAAAGGCAGCTCAAACAGCTTCACAAGCCGGAAGCATTCTCCATCCCTGCATCCCGTGCTCGCAGGCACCATGTGAACTCTTCCAGATAAGCAGACGCAGTAACAGCCCAAGAGCCAGAACAGTCGTGTCGTCTTTGGTCGAGACGCCGATTGGTGGTTGAGAAATAAATGGAATAGAAACGCAGGTGTACCTCATCTTTACCTGACCCCGGGTCAGGGCCGTGGGCGTTCGCGGCACTCTCTTTCGGCTTACTGCTCCCTTCGCTCGGCTCAGTGTTACCGCACAAGAAGGTGAATCAGGATAGAACAGAGACTCCATTAGATGCAGCACAGACGTGGTTGAGTGTGAGGCGTGATGTGAAGAAGAAGAAAAAAAAAAACATGAGAAAATTATTACCCTTTGAATCATGTAACTCCTTTCATCTGTTATCTTTAGTGCTCAGGTGCTGAATGTAAAACTAATCAATACTAGATGGATTAGAACCAATAAATACAACTTAAAAAACATCTGGATCTTAAGTAATTTCTTGTTAATTGTTGGAGAGTTCATTTGAACCAACAATGAAAATACTATTTAATATTCTTTTTAAAAACACTAATAACCAGCAATTTCACTGTGCAAAGGTTAAAGCTCATGTTGTATCACACACTGAATCATGGAAAATGTTATATCATCGACACATAACGTTGTTGAGCCTAGACCTGACAAACTGAAGACTGCCTGGAGTGGCTTGTACAGTGGCCGCTATGGCTTCATGCGTTCCTCTACTTATAGTACCTTGACATGCCCATCTCTCTGGACTCATCAGACCACATGACCTTTTTCCATTGCTCCAAAGTCCAACGTTAAATGATCCCTACAGACTGAAGCCATTGTTTTAAATGAGTCTCACTAATAAGGGATTTTTCTTATGGCCACACAGCTGTTTAGTCCTAATCCTGTGAGTTCTCATCACATCACTATTAACCACCTCTGGTTTCTATTGCCGATTTGTAGGATTTTTAGGACGGAGATTAACCAAGAGATGAAGTGATCTGCATTTCATCATTTTTTTCACAAATTTGATTCCACTCTACAGTATCTTCCCTGGTTTTATTAATGCTTTTGACATTTCTTAACCCAAATCTAGTCATTTCAACGAGTCCTTAGTTGTTTTCTTTGCTTCATGCAAGACAAATAATTTGACCTTTGACCAGATATTGTAGCAGTTTGTAACACCACACAAACACAGCCTTAGTTAATGACATTTATTACATTATTATAAAAGTTATCTATTAGAGATCTCAGATTTGATATAGTGTCATCAAGTACAGTGATATCACAGCATCATCAAATGGTTCACAAAATCCAATATATGGAAAATAATATGGAAAATATGAGCACTGTCGCCTTGCGCCTCCAGGGTCTGGGTTTGATTCCCATCTCTGTGTGCATGGAGTTTGCATGTTCTCCTTGTGCTTGATGGGTTTCCTCCAGGTACTCCGGTTTCCTCCCACAGTCCAACGACATGTAGGTTAGGTTAATTTGTGTTCCCAATGTGTGAATTAGTGTGTGAGTGTGTGTATGTGTGTGTGCCCTGCAATGTATTGGCACCCTGTCCAGGGTGTACCCCGTCTTGTGGGATAGGCTCCAAGTCTCCTGGGAAAGGCTCGAGGCCCCTGTGACCCTGAATACAGGATTAAGTGGTATAGATGATGAGTGAGTGCTTAACATGCTTAAAACATGCTTACCAAGTGCCCCTTATGGGCTTTTCATGTAATTATATATCTGATTGATGGGTGGGGGGGGGAAGCTAAAACATTTTGGCGACCTGATGGTCAAACTGCGTGAAATTTATGGAAAAAACAAACAAACAAAAAAAAACCTAAAACTCTGTTGTCTTTTGATGCCTACATGCACTTACTACAATAGGTCACCTGCTGTTCACTTGGTTTCCGACTAGTGCATAAAAGTCAACCCAAAGGCTACAACCTAAAGTCCATCTTTGTGCAATACAAAAAAATGAAAAATGTCTTTTTTTTTGATGAAATTTTGAACAAACATCTCCATTCCCTATTTGAAATGTACCTGTAGCTAAAAGCCCTAGAATAGAAAGCAAATAAAACTGCACCGAGTGCTCTTAAAAACACATTGCCTCCACAAAGCTGCATGAGCCAACTCCTCAAATACGACATCATCTCAGTTCAATTGCTTTGTGTTCTCTATATGCAATTTATTTTTTTTACTTTACATTCTGCATCTTGTGAGCACCAAAATCAATAATTTCAGTACTCTCTCAGATAGTGCTATAATAGACCGTATGCCATAAAGAAGTTCTGCATAGTCAGTTTACCTGCTTTTTACACCTTTTTATCCAAAGGGGTTTTTTGCATCACTGGGGGCGTGCGGAAAGATAGACATGTTGCCTCATGCATAGGCAAAACATAGCATGAAGTCTTACGCATACTGTAGGTTAAGCAATGCAAATGCAAAATGATGCATACGCAGGAGGTGGTGAATATACGGTACATGCTAGCTGTTTGTAATCGTCAGTAGTAGATGGGAGATGAACAGTGCCGCTGTGCATGCTAGCAAATCAGCAAAAAGGTCGTAGTGAGTATTAATAACCTGAATTGATACCAATGTAATTAAATGAAAAAAAATATATTAATAAGCAATTTAATTATTATAATTTTTATTTATAATAAGTTCATAAACCAGAAGCATGGTGGTCACTTCAGGGATGGGGGTTTAAGTCTCACCTCTGATATGTGGGCATGGAGGTTGCATATTCTCACCATGCTGGATGGGATTCCCTAGACAGTTTCGGTTTCCTCCTACAGACCAATGACGGGAATAAATATTGCAGGTTGATTGGCATTTCCAAATTGCCTTTAGTGTATGAGTGGGTGTGTGACTATGTCCTTGTACCCTGTAATTACCTTGTAATGGTTGGCACCCCATCCAGGGTGTGTCCTACCTTGTGTCCAGGGTTGGTTTTGACCTACACAGGTTATGCAGTATAGCTAATGGATGGATGGATGGATGGATCACCAGCTGAGCAGCAATGATCATCAAATGTGTAGTTTTTTGGTGTCACCTCACCTGAGAAGCGTGCTACATACTGTAGATAATCCCTGCAAGACTATTAGACTTCTCCTCAAAAGCTGTGTCCTAGTGGCAGAGTTAAAGCTTGTGGTTAATCCATAGCTCCTTCATATGTCACTAATGATCAGTCTCAGTCAATATCAGTGTGGGAGTCTGTCACGAGCAACCGAAGGATAAACTGAAAAGCCTTAGCAGTTAGCCCGTGTAGCGTGGATGGTAAACCCAAACGCGGAAGCAGCACGAATAGGCAGGATAACCACGCGATTAGTCTAAGAACTCTCTTACACAAAGAGCAAGGATCTACACAAATAAACCCGCGTTCTAGCAACACACACTCAATCAAAGAAGCAACCAGAATCGGTGAGTACTCACAGAATAGTCGGCGTAGCGTCAGCAAAGGCATGGGCGAACTCAATGACTGAGCAATGTGAAGCGCCATTTTGTCTCCTTTTATGCTTCCTGGAAACCCGACCGTACTACTTCCAGGTCCTAGTGCCGGTCGTGTTACGAGTGTGCATGACAGTACCCCCCTGTCCAGGACCGACTCTCGACGGTCCTGGGGTGGAGGATACCCGACGACGGTAGTCCCGGATGAGTTCGGGGTCTAAGACGAACCGAGCCGGAATCCAAGATCGCTCCTCGGGACCGTAACCTTCCCAATCGACGAGGTACTGGAGCCCTCTGCCCCGAGGACGTGAATCAAGGATCCGGCGAACGGTGTAGGCGGGACCACCCTCAATGATACGGGGAGGAGGAGCAGGGTGGGTGGGGGGAACCATGGGTGACGTCGTGAAGGGTTTGAGTTGTGACGTATGGAATACCGGATGGATCCGGAGCGCCGCAGGCAGCTGGAGCCGGTAGGTGACAGGGTTGATGCAGAGGGTGACGCGGTAGGGGCCGATGAACCTTGGTGATAATTTCTTTGATTCTGTATGGAGGTGCAGGTTCTTTGTGGACAGCCACACTTTGTCACCTACGTGGTACAATCGTCCCGGAGGGTGTCGACGGCGATGTTGCATGGTGTAACGGGTGTTAGCACGTTGGATTGCTTCCTTGGCTAGAATCCACGACCGTCGACACCTGCGGACCAACTGTTGGGCCGCGGGTATCTCAACCTCCGGTTCTTGATGTTCGAACATCAGAGGTTGGAAACCCTGGCATACCTCAAAGGGACTTAACTTGGTGGCAGAGGAAACATGGAGGTTATGGGAAAGTTCAGCCCAGATGAGGTAGCGGGCCCAGGAGCGCTGACGGTTGGCGACGAAGCATCTCAGGTAGCGCTCCAGTTGTTGGTTGGTCCGTTCCGTCTGACCATTAGTCTGAGGATGGTAACCTGATGAGAGACTGCAGGTGGAATTGATCAGACGGCAGAAGGCCTTCCAGAACCGTGCAGTGAACTGGGGCCCCCTGTCCGAGACGATGTCCTTGGGGAACCCATGCAGACGGACTACGTGCTCTAAAATCAGCTCGGCTGTCCTTTTAGCTGACGGGAGTCCGGCGAGGGCCACCAGGTGCACAGCTTTAGAGAACCGATCCACAATGGTCAAGATGGCATTTTTCCCTTCGGAGACCGGCAGGCCCGTGATGAAGTCGATGGCAATGTGTGTCCAGGGCCGACGGGGAACAGGAAGCGGTTGGAGTTCCCCGGGTGTTGGTTGATTGGTGTCCTTGGCCCTGGCACACACTGGGCACGCCTGAACGAACTCGTCGATGTCCTTGGCCATAGATGGCCACCAGAAGGCACGCTGCACGTATTGTAGGGTGCGCTGCGTGCCTGGGTGCCCTGATAGAGGGGTGGAATGTCCCCATTGGATGACCTCAGTCCGGGTGTTCTTGGGGACATAGAGTCGTCCAGGCGGCACACCTGCCGGTTCGTTCTCTGCAGCTTGTGCTTGGCGAACCCTCGTCTCCAGTTCCCAGCGTAGTGGGGCGATGATCTTGGAGGAGGGAAGAACAGGCGCGGGGTCCGCCCGGGGGCGTCTTCCTCGTGCTGTCGGGAGAGGGCGTCAGCCTTGGTGTTCTTCGACCCCGGGCGGTATGATAGGTGGAAATCATAATTTTCAAAGAACAGAGCCCACCGCGCCTGCCTTGGATTTAGCTGTTTGAGATTCCTGATGGTGATGAGATTCTGGTGGTCGGTCCAGACGATAAACGGCTCCCTGGCGCCCTGGAGCCAGTGTCGCCATTCCTCCAATGCCCACTTTATGGCCAGCAGCTCGCGGTCCCCTACCCTGTATCGCTGCTGAGTGGGGTCAAATTTTTTGGAGAAGAAACTACAAGGGTGTAGCTTCTGGTCTGGACCTCGTTGGGAGAGAACAGCCCCGGCGCCCACATCCGAAGCGTCCACCTCCACAACGAACGGTTTGTTTGCATCTGGATGGAGAAGAATCGGGGCGGTGGTGAATCGACGGCAAAGTTCGTGGAAGGCAGAGATGGTGGTAGAGTTGAGTTGGAAGTGATGAGATGATGGCCGAGTCAGAGCGGTTAATGGTGCTGCAACCGTACTGTAGTCCCGGATAAAGAAACGATAGAAGTTCGCAAACCCGAGAAACCGTTGAAGTTGTCTGAGAGTCTTGGGTAGGGCCAATGACGTACAACTTCTAGCTTCTGTGGGTCCATGGCCACACCCTGGGACGAGATGACAAAGCCCAGGAACGTGGTGGAGCGCTCGTGAAAAGCGCACTTCTCCAACTTACAGTACAGCTGGTGAGCGAGCAGTCTCTTAAGAACCGCTCTGACGTGTTGAACATGTTCTTCAATGGAACGAGAGTAGATAAGGATATCATCCAGGTAGACAAATACCCATCGGCCCAACATGTCACGGAGAACGTCATTGATGAAACGTTGGAAAGCTGCTGGTGCATTACAGAGACCAAATGGAATGACTAAACTCTCGTAATGTCCAGTGGGGGTGATGAATGCCGTCTTCCACTCATCGCCCTCTCTGATACGCACCAAGTTGTAGGCGCTCCGGAGGTCCAACTTTGTAAAAATGGTGGCACCAGAGAGGGCGTCCAGGGCAGAGTTGGTAAGAGGCAATGGGTGTCGTTTTTTTATGGTGATGTTGTCGAGCCCCCGATAGTCGACACAAGGACATAGTTCGCCGAATTTCTTCTTTACAAAGAAGAATCCCGCGGCGGCGGGCGAGGAGGAGGGTCGTATGGTGCCTTGGCGGAGAGCTGAGGATACATACTCCTCCATCGCCCGCGTCTCAGTGGTGGAGAGAGAGTACAGGTGGCCGCGGGGGGGAACAGAACCTGGCTGAAGTTCAATGGCCAGGTCGTAGGGCCGATGAGGAGGTAGGTGAGTGGCACGTCTTTTGCAGAAGACTTCAGCCAGGTCCCGATAAGCCTCAGGGATAGCGTTGGTGTCGACATCAGGGGCCTCAGACTCCCTAGAGCACGTCCCAGCCGGTGCCCGCAGGCAGAGTTCGAGACAGGTCGGCCCCCATTGGAGGATCCGGTTCTGAGACCATGAGATGAGAGGGTCATGCTGCAGAAGCCAGGGGTGTCCGAGGATGATGGGTGGAGAGGAGATGGAGGTGAGGTGAAATCGGACTGTTTCCTGGTGTTGGTCGATGACGAGGGTTATGGGTCGAGTCTGGGCGATGATGGGGCTGGAGGAAAGGGGCCGACCGTCGACAGATGTAATCCGAACTGGCTGGGATAACGCTTCAGTCTCCAACCCCAATCTTTTGGCATATGAAGAGTCAATAAAGTTTCCAGCGGCACCGGAGTCGATGAACGCAGAACTTTTGACTCGTTTGTGGCCAAATTGGAGGTGTACCTGAACCGTGAGACGAGAGACGCTGGGCGTGGTGGTGGAGAGATGGAGGGAGCCCGGTGAACTGCTTCCATGGTTCACCGGGCCTGGGCGTTTCCCGGGCGAAGAGGGCAGATGGCTCTATGGTGCGCTCCTGACCCACAATAGGCACAAAGTCTCTCCCTGAAGCGTCGTTCTCGCTCAGCAGCGTTCAAGGAGGCGCGTCCTAATTGCATGGGTTCCCCGGCTCCGGTGTCAACCACGGCGGGAGGTGGAGATCCGGTGGGTGCCATAGCGGTGGTGGTGAAGGCTGGTGGTCGGGATGTGGCGTGTGAAAAAGGTGGCGTGATGGGCGGCAGGGTCCGGGGGGCTGGCCTCGGACGGGAGAGCAGGCGCTGGTCAATCCGGAGAGCGAGCTGAATCAGTCCCTCCAGTGTGGTCGGAATCTCCCGTCCGGCGAGTTCATCTTTTATGCGTGAAGCCAGTCCCTCGTAGTAGGCCGTCCGGAGGGCGGCGTCTCCCCAGGTGGTCTGCACGGCGAGAGTACGGAAATCCGCGGTGTAGCGACTCACGGACGACCCTCCCTGCCGCAGATGGTACAATTTCATATCGGTCTCCACCTCAGCAGCAGGATGTTCAAATGTTAGTTTTAGTTGACGGGTGAATTCTCCATATGAATAAGCAGTGTCTGAATCTGATCGGAGAACCGCCGTGGCCCACTCAGCTGCCTGCCCGGATAGCAACGAGACGAGAAGCGCAACGCGCAGTCGGTCTGTGGAGTATCTGGTGGAATTGAACTCAAACACAAGATCCAATGCGGTTAGAAAAACGCTGCATTTCCATCTGTGCCATCCCACTTATCCGGTAAAGCTATGAAAACATCAGAAGAGGAGGGGTGCGGCGCTGCAGCCGCTGCGACGGGCGTGGCAACAGCCGACTGAGCAGCCACCCCGCGGAGGGTCGCGTTCTCCTGCCGTAACTCCGCCACCTCGCGGCGCAAGGCCGCGACGTCTTGGAGGTCCCTTTGGAGAGACGCGACTTCACCACAGAGCTTATTGATCAGTTTGGCATGTTGGTCAACCACATCACAGAGGCGAGCAAACTCCGCTGGGTTTACTGCTTTTGGCTCAGTCATTCTGTCACGAGCAACCGAAGGATAAACTGAAAAGCCTGTAGCTAGTTAGGTAATGGTAAACCCAAACGCGGAAGCAGCACGAATAGGCAGGATAACCACGCGATTAGTCTAAGAACTCTCTTACACAAAGAGCAAGGATCTACACAAATAAACCCACGTTCTGCAACACACACTCATCAAAGAAGCAACCAGAATCGGTGAGTACTCACAGAATAGTCGGCGTAGCGTCAGCAAAGGCATGGGCGAACTCAATGACTGAGCAATGTGAAGCGCCATTTTGTCTCCTTTTATGCTTCCTGGAAACCCGACCGTACTACTTCCAGGTCCTAGTGCCGGTCGTGTTACGAGTGTGCATGACAGAGTCAGTGAGTGAGTGAGTGGCTGGGCGTTTCTGCAAAGTGCTTTGTTGACCTTTTTGCAAGGCTTCAGAATAGAAGAGAGCATAAAATGATGTGCACCACCAGGGAGATATCGTCATCAGATATATTGATTCCATGTCAATAGATCTACTAAAGTCTACTATTTTTTTTTTTTTTTTATGATGCAAATTTGCCAGAAAAATTACACAGCATCTGGTTGAGCATCTGGCATTAAGCTGTGCATAAGGATCACATAAGCAAAGGGGAATTATACTGTAAAGTAGTATTTTCATAATGGAAGCAAGTGAGTGGTCAGACGCTTGCAGGATAAATATAAATGTTCATTAAATGGGTATAGACTGCATTTACAGCGTCCTTTGTCACTACCTGGTTAGAGTTGTATTTTGAATTAGGATAAAATTCATTTTATATATATAAATTTTTAACAACTAAATTTGCTAGAAAAATAATCAGTTGAAGACTGTTGCGATCAGTGTTGGAGGACGTAATTAGTTACTTTAAAAAGTAACATTACAAAATTACTGTCTTCAGAAAGTAATCTGTTACATTACAGCATTACTTTCTGATAAAAGTAACTAGTTCGAGTCCTTTTCCATTGCAGAAAATGAAAACTCATTTGCGCTTCCTCATGCATGTTGTTTTAGTCAAGACCTTTATAATTATTCTACCATCATCACTCAGCGAAGTTTGGCCCATAATCTGTTAACTACTAATACCCCTATTTCACCTACGCGGTTTCGCGCGGTGGCTGTAAGTACGGTTCATTATGATTCACCGAGAGTTTTGATGCTGTGATTAGGTTTCCACATAGTCAAACCGCATAGATGAGATAGGGGGGTTACAGCAGGAATAACAGAGGTGGGCGGGTTATCGGGGGGCGGGGCTTGTAGGACAAGTTCCTCTCTCTCTCACACACACACACACACACACACACACACACACACACACACACACACACACACACACACACACTAATGGATTGTCAATCACTGCTGTCTGGCTCACAGATTACATAAATTGTCTGTATAACGGATTACATTTTTGAAAAAGTAACTGAGTACTTGAATGGTGGACCGAACACGTTAGATTACTCGTTATATCAAATAAAGTAATCTAAGTACTCTAATGCGTTACTTTGTACTTTGTAACGCGTTACACCCAACACTGGTTGCAATATACAGTAGTTGTAACAATGTTGTGATGACGTTCACCATTGGGGAAAATATGCGTTCTTTGAAAAATAGAATTGCTTTAATAAAATGTCATTGAGTTGAATGAATGATCCAAAAACAGTGTTGCAAATATACCCTTAAAGCAAAATGTTAACGGTTATTTGGATCGTTTGTGCTAATCAAGGACATCCAACTACTGGACAACCATGGTGCTTTAAAGTTTCTAACAGGGTTTAGAATTCCGATTGGGACAGAGACAACAGCTTCCCACACGCAGCGTGTGTATCGCACGTCACACAATCCTTAGTGTTTTACTGTTTCCTTTCTGTTTCATTTTCTTTCTGAAATATTCCTGAGGTGTGTCCTCACTCCCAAATTATGATTCTGTAATATGGTGTTTGCGCAGTGTCCGTACTATTTTTCTACCTCTGTGGTTTTCCTGATATATTTTCCACTCATAGTCTCATAGTTGGTCATAGTGGTAGAAATAATACTTTAGGTCAGACACCAGCTGCAGATTTACGTTGAATATTTGTTGCACTGAACAAATGCAAAATGAAGGTTCTAACATACAGTACTGGTTAGGAAACTAATAAAGATTTAATCACGTTAATGACTATTAAAGGGTTGAAGGTGGATGACATTGAAAAGCTGTTTTGATAATGGTATAAAAAGGAAAGTGTAAACTAATATCAAAATCACATATGGTTTGGAAGCTTCCCGGATTTTTTTTTTTATAAATTAATGAACCATATGCATGACAGTATGCAAGCAAAATGTCTCAATTAAATTCCTTATTTAGATTGATGATGTCTGTACAAGCTGGCAGTGTGGGTGCCTAGGCAGCAGATGAGTGACGGCCCAGAGACTGCCCACATTTACTAAAGTCATCAGGCCGAAACATTAAAGTCAAATGATAATGACGCCCTTATTCTGACCACAGGAACATTGTCAGCACTTTAGCTTTAACAGGACGACAACTTCACTATGTCATGGACAGTTTTGCATTTTTACCACCTTTCATACCCTTTCCAGATATACAGTAGCTGGCAAAATCAAGACCAGTAATAGCCAAGAGGCACATTCAACTCAAACCACGACTTGTGATTGAATTTCTCACGAATGAAAGGTGTAAAAAACAGTTGACATTTAGAGAAGGACCATACAGGGACGAGACTCCGCCACAGTAAAACATTTGAATGGTGCAAATGTCTTAAAGAAAGGCGTACATCCGAAACGACTGATTCTTGAAAATCTGGATGGATAACTTGTTGCCGACATGTGGAAAAGACAGTACATGTCCTCGCATAGTCCTGACGTCACTCTAAGCCATTTTGACAAGTTTGGGTCGTTTAAGGAATTCCTGGGAGGCAGATATATAATATAAATATTTATATTATAAATATATATATGCGCAGTATGACCATGACCCATATTGTTGCGATAAAAAGATCAACCACTGTCAGCCATAATCCACTTCGTGTTGACTACTAAACTAAAACTTGGACAGCACAGTCTCCTAGGACTTTATTCTACGACATGGATTTATGACGGCAATATATCATTACATAAAAACACTCACACGTATACCGTAGGTCTGATGTAGACACAATAAAAACCACTTGTCCCGTTCCTGGTTGAGGAAGATTTAAAGGCTGTATTTGTTCTTTTAGTATTGTCCTTGGGCATGATAGAACAGGTGGAAGTGAGAAAAAGCAGAGAGAGAGAGAGAGACCGAGACTGTCTCGTCTCTCTCCACTGGCAACCTCCCACTTCTCTAATCTCATCAATACCACCAGCTGACCGATCTATCAGTGGAAAAACAGGCAATAACATTTAGGAGCAGAATCTAGTAAATGACCAACTACATCAGATGGCTGATATAAGAAAGATTATTATTATTATTATTATTATTATTATTATTATTATTATTATTATTATTATTATTATTATTATAATTATTATTATGTCCTTATTTTAGTGCCTCATAGAACACATTTTACATATGAATATAATTTGAAAGTACAGTACCTAGGAATACCCAGTAATTCCAATTAGCTTCCACAGCATACAAAATATTTTATAAAAACAACATCAACAACAACTAATAATAATTACTTTGATTAGGAGTATGCTGTAAAATATTAAGTGACCATGTCACAGTTACACAAATGCAGATTAAGGCAGCATTGAGTTTATTATTATTATTATTATTATTATTATTATTATTATTATTATTATTATTATTATTATTATTATAACAACAACAACAACAACAACAACAACAACAACAACAACATTTTACAGAATACTCCTAATCAAATTAATTATTAGCAGTTAATAATACAAAAATCGAATTGCATTCCAAAATTAAATATGAAAAATATTAAAACACTTATGATTGCTGTTGTAGGAAAATAAATAGTAGGTTGATGATCTCATTTGGTCCAGCAGAATTAACTCAAATTCACTATTTTCCAATAATAGTACATTATAAAAATATTATTATAAAACCAGAGCAGCATAATTATCTATCTATCTATCTATCTATCTATCTATCTATCTATCTATCTATCTATCTATCTATCTATCTATCTATCTGCCTAGTCAGAATTTATGAAGTCTTTATTCTAGTGATTAGTGACTTATCTTAAAAAATCTACAACAAACAAGTAGGTGTAGCAGCATGACTTTGTAAGAACCCTAGATGTATTTGAAATATATATTTTTGGATTATGTATTCATTCCCAATCCATCATGAACACCAACACCCGCAGTGACAGAAAGCTGGAGCTTATTCATTGCACGCTCTTGTTATTGTACAAGGCAGGCATCAGTGGATCCGTGTGCTGTCTTATTGACCACATTGATAACACAGAACGGCCCAGCCTGCAGCACCGTGAGCTGCTGATCAATAAAATGTGACTGACTAATAGAAAGCTAGAAGACAAGCTAATATCTGTCATGTAGTAATGCCCACTTACAAATCAGCTCTCAGGCTTTATGTTCTACATGCAGCAGAACAAGGATCATCCTCTGAATCTACAAACAAATCAATAGAGTTGACGGTGTAGAGCCGTATAAAATACACAACATTCAAGCATACACTGGAGACCATATCGTAATACGAGCTATACTATAGTCAGCTATGGCAAACTACCCAAATCATGCACTTAAACATTTACAATGAACGTGGCAATTAAGTGGTAATGGATATTTACCAAATTCTTGAACATTAACAAATTACAGAAATGTACAAGTATATTAAATTGGAAATTTTAATGATCTTAGTATTGCACTTTACATTTTGCTTAAACTGCCACCGTGTCAAATATACTTACATTTTTAACTTCGCTTAAAAATCACATGTCGCAATTCATTCATCATATAGACTTAAAAATGTAAAATTATTGTTCAACTCGTTATTCAATTCTCCCCATGTTATTATGAAAATGATGACATTAAGAGACTTAATTCTCAAGAGTGGTACTGTGTACCTGGGCATGGTTTGAATCATATATGGATATAACTACACAGTATATTGGGCCTGAAAGTTAACCTTCCTGCTTTATAACCTTTTCTTCAGTGTTTATTGGCAGCTCGCAAAATTGACTAGACTTGACCTCAGATCTACCGTATGGGAGTGTGTAAATACGCAACCATACAGTACTTGGGTAAAGATTACTACTAATGTGAAAATTGGTGGGAAGTGGTGGCGGAGCAATTGTACCTCCGCGTGGTGTGAAGCAATCATGCCTGGGTGTAAAAGCACCCTTAAGACGACACTAGAGAAAATTTGAAAAAGGCAAATTTGGAAAGCAAGAGTGAAATTTGGTATCTTCTTGACCTAAGAACTGACTGGATAAAAAGGGGTGCTCAGTGCAAAGTGCTTGAATTTTTACCCAAATTAAGCTCCAAGTGTAAAGAGCCCATAAAAAAAAAGCACATAGCGAGTCAGGGATGTCGACAATGAAGTGAAACAGACACGCATGGCATAGCAGATATACTGTACTGTACCACCCCAAAAAAGAGCCGATCTTTCACCAATCAAAAATCAGAGGTTTCCAAGTTGTAGACAGAACATGTTTTCACACTAATCTTATATAGAAGCCCCTAGGTTTGGTGGTACAAATACATAGAGTTGGGCCAGCACAAGAAATAATGAAAGTGGTGTTGGAGGAGCTCATGGTCTTGCTCAATATGGCCTATGAGGTAATTGTGGAACTATGGGGTTACTGGTCCAGTCCAGTGGTCCTGGTACCCAAGGCAGTTCTATCCAGTTCTGTGTGGACCAACAGGTGTCAACATTTGCTGCATATCCATGCTACTATGCTGGTTAGGTGCAGCTTGTACCTTCAGCATTTAAGGACAGAGGAATCATACTGTAGATTCTGCAGATGAAAGTATGATATCTACGCTTCTAAGGGTCCCCACATTGATAAGACATCAGTGATTGCGGCCTGCCCAAGATCCAAGATGATGAGACAGTTTTTGTGATTGTCTGAATATTATCATACTGTAGATTTTTGCCAGTTACTGCATTTGGATATCACCTGTTGACTGAAAAAAGGGAGCACCAGAACTGGTCCAGTGGACCGACCTCTGCCAAAATCTGCATTGTTTAGCAGACCCCCTTTTTTCTCCTTACTTTTCACACACACATCGGGCAAAAGGCTAGGGGCCACGTTGTCACAGGTGTAGGAAGCGGTGGACCACCTAAAATCAGCCACCGCATAAGCACAGGATGGTCAAGAGAGAGTGTGTCTGGCCATCAAGTGTGTGGCCCTCATCCTCTGATATCATGTGTTGAGTGACCACACCCAACTTCATGATAACTTGTCAATGATCACTGTAATTTTGGAATTCTGCCCTTTATTTTGAGTTGGTCCATGGACTAGGTGTCCACGAAGTTGGAGCTACAGTACAATTATGAGGAGGTATGGTCAAGCAGCAGGTTATGATTGGAATGGTTCTGTGCTCCAGTGAGCAGTGAAAGTATAAAGAGAGCAGAGGCACTTGAGAGAGAGATAAGCAGTACAGAAATGAGTGTGTGTGTGTGTGTCCAAGGGCCTGTTTGCATTGTTCTAAACCTGCCTTCCGTGTCATCATGTCCAGCCCAACCCATTCAAGTGTCACGGACCCATTAAAAGGTTTTACCATTCTGCAAAACAGGTCTGTGTCTCCGAAACATCCTCCATTCAAAAAGACTCACGTGCATCAGAAAACTGCTTTATCTGATGTTTACAAAGAGCTGACAAGGTGAAAGTCCTTTTTTTTTTAATGATAAATGAGCATCCTTCAGAAAGCTTCAACATTTCAGTGATCATACTATGTTTATTAATTTGTTCATGAAGAACACCCACCATAGGGGCTGTTACCATGGAAATCATCAACACCCCCAGTGACTGAACAGGTTCCTCGCATACACATGTTATTGTACAAGCAGGGATGAGTAGATCAGTGTGCTGTCTTATTGGCCACATTGATAACGCAGAGCAGCCCGGCCTGCAGCACAGCGCGCTGCTGATCAATAAAATGTGACTGACAAATTGAAAGCTGGAGGAGAAGCTAATAATTGTGACATCGTAATGCCAGCTTACAAATCAGCTCTCAGGCTTTATGTCCTGCAGTGACAAGGACTAACAAGGATCATTCCCTAAGTATGCGGCAGAATCAGTAGAGAGTGATATAAAGTGAGACATTCAAGCATACACTGAAAACAACATGACGTTTAATAGTCAGCCAAGTTATGAAAATAAATTTGCTGCCAAATCATTTACATTTATGGCAGGTGGCAGATGCCTTCATCCATGTGACCTGTAGAAGTGTTTTGAAGTCTTTATCAGTAGATCGATCCTGATACTGGTTCAGTTAGTCATTCATTCGGTCTGTCTGTCTTGTTTGTAATTGAAAAAAGGTAGGTATTAAAAGACTGCCAGGCAAAGACAGCTGTTCAGATATCTACATAGAAGGTCATTCCACCACCCAGGTGCCAGAACCCAGTCAAGTCTGCATGATGCCTTCCTTGTTCCCCGAGGGATCACGGACCCAGTTGAGCAGTGCTAGAGGAGCAGAGGGAACGTGCTGGGTCATACACATCAAAATTACAATTAAATAGCAAGCATTTAAGATTTATACCATTGCTTAGTATAATACTGATTCCATTATTTTTCAAATTGTTTTGTCAAATATACATTTAACCCTTTTAATGACATCAATCCTTAAAAAAGGGAATATATGCACACACACACTAATGTAATCCGTCATATGATTATTTCATGGTTGAAGCCAACATAAATGTCTGTCTGTCTGTCTGTCTTTCTGTACAGCAGAACTCTCTAATTTATTAATATAAAGAAGTTAAATTTTGTAAGTTGTACTTATATGTACTATGCCTTGTTTACATTAAGTTGTACTTCTCATTGTCAGCCAAACACACTCCCTGTTTAGTAATCGGAAAGTGAACCACAGATGAGAAATCGAAAAAGAAAATTGCATAAAGATGAAATTTTGTCCAGTGCATTAAAATTTCTTGATGTATGAACCCCAGTAAAAATATTCAGTTTAGCTTTTTTTCTAATTAATATCCATTGATGCAGGTGTTTGTTCATGTTGAGCAAGTAGCTTATTTTAAATCCGTAGATTATTAAATCCGGTTCATAACATCACTATTACGCAACATTTTGATTTCACTTATGGTGCAGGTTAAACTTCAGGCAGATGTCCAAGTTCTGCAAAAGTTTCCTTAAATTCTGTCCAGCGGCCGATTTAAGACGCACCCCCAGTTTGACCCATGCGCAGTACACTGGTCAAAACTTGCAGTATATAATATGACACTGCTCATAACTAATTTATGGCGCAGGCTTAACTTCAGGGCAAATACTCAAGTACGGCAAAAGTTTGATTAAATTCTGTCAAACAAGTTTTGCGTTCTGCTGTGACAAAATCTGGCTGGACAGACAGAAAATTTTCTGAGACGGCTTTCTGGCGCTCTAAAATGTATGAAACGTAAAGATCAATTGAAAGAGCAAGTCCTGACCGACGTACAGACAAAACTTCTCTCTCTCTCTCTCTGTATATATATATATTCTTTTCAAAGGTAAGGTGCTGGTTAATTTTTTTTTTACTTTACCGCAGTGATTCCCCTTAGTATGCGCTCATGCCAGTCTCAGAGATATTTCTTTTTTCCCTGTTAAAACGGTGTTTCCGTTGTGTTTACGTGTGTGTCCGTTTGTTGTGAAACTTTAAAAGTGATTCCGTGATTCCGTTAATATGCGCTCATGCCAGTGTCCGAGAGCTTTCTTTTTTTCCTGTTAAAACGGCGTTTCCGTTGTGTGTGTGTGTGTGTGTGTGTGTGTATGTGTGTTTGTGTGTGTGTGTTTGTTGTGAAACTTAAAAAGCGAGGTGGGGAGAGGGAGGAGACACTTATCTGTCGGGATTTGTTTGTACTTTTTTTTAAAGGTAAAGTGCATATTCATTTGTTTTATTTTCATTTTATAGATTGTATTAATTATTTTTATGTATTTGTTTTTTGGGGCTGTGGAACGAATAATTTGAGTTTTCATTGTTTCTTATGGGAAATGATGATTTGGTGTGTTTTGGAACACGAGTCCACTTCCTGAACGAATTATGCTTGTAATCCAAGGTTTATACACACACACACACACACACACACACACACACACATACATATACATATATACACACAGCTATTGAGTCCTTTAGACCAGCAGGCAAAGAGAAGAGACTCTTCTCCCGGCCATCAATAGAGCTGTTTTTGTAATGCCCCCCTTTCCCCAAACACTTAACCGTCCCCATAGCGAAAGCACAACCATAGATTTTGGAGGTCACTTGATTTCTCAGAAAATCAAAAAAAAAAAAAAAAACATGTAGTAATGCTTTCCTTGAAATGAATGTAAAATTTTTACATGCTTGAAATAATTTAGTTTTTTATTTTTTTTTGCTTCAACCCCCTCTTAAGACACTTTATTCTGAATCAGATGTTAATCGCACCATGGGAATCCGTTTTATTAGGGTTCAGAACTGCAGCACGTGCACCAGGAAGTACACTGAAGGCTTTGAGTGGCTTCAGAAATAGAAACCCCACTGATTCCTGCAAAAGTACTATTTACAAGTCATTTCGGGTTTATTTTTATTCCTATAATTTATTTTTGCTTTGGTTGAAAATCAAAGTCCTTGAAAAAAGAAAAAAAATCCAATCAGGATTTTTATTTATTTTCTAGATCAAGGTGTTTCAGCTCAAGTATTTGAAGGTCCAGCTGAAGATGGCTGAAAGATGATTACTTTTAGACATCTTACCGCTGGTGTTTCAATTATAGCTTTAAAATGTATAAAAAGACGTTCATTTAAAATTGTTAAAGTTTATTTTTCCCCCAAAAGTAATTCTTCATGTTACCACTAGTACAGTATAATGTATGATTTCAATTCGACATGGCGGAAATAAGCGCAACATTCTGTTTAGCACAGTTAAACAGAAGGTTGCGCTTATTCCCGCCATGAATTTTGATTTTGATGCACAGAAATATCAATTACATTTTATCCACCATAAGTTAATGGGTCATTTTTAAATACATCAACTTGAATAAAATTCAGAAAGTAGGGCAACAAATACCAATAACTATCAAATGTCCATGTACTGTATCTGTAACCTAGATAAGAAATCTTTTAAGTGACTGCAATGTCACAGCAATGACAGAAAGCTATAAATAGAACATGGCAAATGCACAGTACAGGTACTCAGTAACCAGACGTGCAAATAGTAGTGTACTGTATATACAGCACATGAGTGCAATAATGGCATTATGCAGTTCAAAAGGCGCGGTATATATAAGTCTGTGGGCACTGAATATGTACAGTAGCTATAGAATAGATAACCAAGATAGTAACTACACAAATCACTGTGGACTTACACCTCCACAATTCATTTGGGAACATCAATTAGCCTAATCTGCATGTCTTTGGGCTGTGTAAGGAAAACAGAGGATGGGGAGAACATGCAAACTCCATAGACACAGAGTTGAGTATTTGCCCCCTCCCTCTTTTTTTTTCAAGGTAAGTGTTAATGAGCTGACTCAACGCATTAAGCAGCTGGATTCTTACAGAAACCTAATGAACACTTAAATATGAACACTAAAGAAAGCAGTCAGGCGGAAAAGGTGCGAACACTTCATCCTTGAGTACGATGTGCGATGGGAACCAGTCAGAGTTGTAAGACAGCACACCTCCTCGGTGATGATTTGGGTTTTATCTTCATATTCGTGCGATGTGATAAACAAATTCAGCTCAAGTTTCACTCCGTACAAATTTATTTCCCGTGATTAATCGATATCCTTTTTTTTTTTTTTTTACATGCCGTTTAACCCGCCACAACCAGAAACTCAGTGCTATGAATGTCTCAAAAGTACAATATTAATAACAACATGCATTAGTGAGACACAATGTTCCAATGTCTTACTAATTAGCAAATAAACTGCATGCAGTAAATGTTGAGACGTACAGTAATTTATAAACATTTCAACATTGTTTAGATGTGTGTCTGCATGAGCACTATTTGCGTTTGTCAGTTTTCAAATGTGACATCAGTTGTAATTGAACAAGTTGGCTGCGCTTTGTTCTTTCTGGGGAAAATTTAATTATGAAATGTACTGTACAAGGGGCGGCACGGTGTTGTAGTGGTTAGCACTCTCGCCTTGCACCTCCAGGGTCTGGGTTCGATTCCCATCTCTGTGTGTATGGAGTTTGCATGTTCCCCCCTGGATTGGTGGGTTTCCTCCGGGTAATCCGGTTTCCTCCCACAGTCCAAAGACATGCACATTAGACTAAGTAGTGTTCTCAAATTGTCGGTAGTGTGTGTGTGTGTGTGAGCCCTGTGATGGATTGGCACCCCGTCCAGGGTGTACCCCAAGTCTCCTGGGATAGGCTCCAGGCCCCCCGAGTCCCTGAATACAGGATAACGAGGTATAGACAATGATTAAGGAAATGTACAAGGGATGTTCAAGTCAGGACTAGGACTTTTGATTATACAGATTAAAATAAGAACATCATTATATTATCATTATCATTATTTATTTCTCTATATAATCCCAGTACACTAATGCACTTATCCGAGTCTTTCACTAGTGCTTCAACACCATTAAGGTAGAAAGTTCTCAGTATGCCTGAGCCGTGATCGGATGGCCTGTCTGATTAACATCTGAAACACCGGCCTCCCAGGAACTCCTTTAAATGGCCCGAACAAGTGGAAATGTCTTGTTTCATCATGAACATGAATATATGTGCATAAACCCAGACTAACCCTTATAGCTATTATAGAAAGTACCCTTATAACTATCGGGTACCATTATATCGATATATCTTATACAGATTGAATAGCAGTGGAGTTAAGGTGACAACCAGAATCACTTTATCCAACATCAATCTTAAGTCCCGACCTTTTCCCACCGGATGATGAAGAGTCACACTGTAGGATCCTGCATCAATTTTCCGAACAATATTTCCATCATCATTCTCATCCATTTCAAAGGGTTGTTGCATCTTGTCCATTAAGGCAAGACATTTTCATCAAGTCATGCATTTTTTTTTTATGTCTCCAGCATTCGGCACTTTAACAAGCCGAGCAGATCAAAGTTAAATGGCATGCTCAGTGAGTCAACAGTTGGTTCCAAATCCTGAGATTTGAACTCACATTCTTTCAGTCACGAGCACAAATGCTGAACTGCCGAGCTGCAACTGGTGAGGAGATTTACGCCCTGTCGCGTTGTGAATTCTCACTCTGTTGCTGTAAACCATCTGTGCGCATCACATGCGCAGGGTTTCAACACATACTCACATGATCTCCAGGAGCATTTGGGGAACTAACACCGTATAGCACAATTTACTGCTTCTTGAATTTCTTTTGGCTATAACTTCAAAAGCAGGCATGGCATCACACGAGCGGTCAGAAAAGTTTTGCAACCAGTACAGATTGTAGGTCTTCTTGCGGATATTCCCTCTTGTCAGCAAAAACAATGCATTTAATGTCATTTGGGGGAAACTGCTTTAGATAGAAATGTTTCAAAGCATCTTACATCAGGCTAAAGGTTTCTCTGTGTATTTAGCTGATTACATTCGTCATTGGAAATCCAACTGTGGGTGGTGAACTCAAGAGACAGAGACAGAGAGAGAGAGAGAGAGAGAGAGAGAGAGAGAGAGAGAGAGAATGCTGGCGACAGGTTTTGCTGGAAGACGAGGATTCCCATCTCGAGCCAGATTCTATTGATGGGGCACCATCTGTTGTTGATTAAAAACACCTTCAACTCTTTCAGCCTTCACTGATTTATATATCCTGGCCATATGCTGAGGATTCCTCATGCTGGATGTAGTTTCTGTACATTGGTTCATTACTAAAAACTTCTAATGTGACACTCGATAAGGAAACCGGCCAAGGTTTGTTTAGGCACATAAATGGAGGACTCATTTCACGGTAGGACATTTTATATACTGTAGCTTCCTGACAAACTTCCGATCATCCGTGCTAAGCCATTAAAGCTGATTAAGACAACATGGACACATGTCTAATAGGCGAGCTCCAGAGTTACCGAAATACCCTGATTATTGGAGAATTATACATCTAAGGGAAAAGCTATTGCATGTAATATGTTGCACTTGTTTTGGGATGTGCAATCATGGGAACATAAGCAATGACAGAGTGCTGCAGTAAATGTAACCCATATGATGACAATGATGATTTTGATCCTTACACCAAAGAAAGCAATACAATTTTATATGTCTTTATCAATCGCTATGTATGACCAAGTCTAAACATCTTGACAAGGCCAAACAAACAAATAAATAAACGCAGTGATGAATACAAATGTAATCCCTTCTGGAGATGAGGTCTCGCGACCCCCCGCCCCCCGAAACAAATGGCTTTCCACTGTCGCAAACAAATTTTGAACTGATCCCAGACGTACATACAACTTAGCCGGCGTTCAGTTTGGTTAGCTTGTACTGTATGCCGATGAAATTTCTTGCATGATTTCAGTTCTTAAGACAGCAATTCCACTTTATAATAAAAAATTCATCACCTTATAAGAGTCACAATTATTGGAAAAAACCTAAATCTAGATCTGAACCTGGGTCAAAAACTCTAATATATGATTAAATATTGGCAGATAGTGCTGAACCGCCAACTTCATGGGAGAAATATGGTCAGAAAAGAAATCATGAATGAATCAATGGATCACTTAAACTCCTGGTGAAGTTGCAGTGTAAAAATTAGACAGCAGTAATCAGAGCTATGTTTTTAGGTCATACTCAGAGCCTTTATTAGTAGAGCATGTGATATGCAGTAGGAAAAAGATGCAGAGAACAGATGCAACGTAGGAAAGCTGCAAAATTTTCTCGACAGCCTCTTAGAGCTCGCAATCCTATTGCAGGACTGTGAGAATGTGCTTATGGCGAAGTGAGAAAATGCACCGGTTTAGTGGCAGCAGACGACAGAACTTCAAGAAAGTTTCCATGTTTAAAAACTCTTGACATGACATGCATTTTTTGATTCTTCTGTCACTTTTTCGATCTGTGGAAACATACCGGAAGGACAGCACACCCACAATCACAGAGATGAAAAACTAAGTAAAGCACAACAGTGTGTTTCCATCTGTTAAGAAGCTGAGCAGCGAATTAGATCTAAACAGAGAGTGTTCCTGGCAAATGTTACTGTTTGAATTCTTGGCTGTTACAGTATGTTGTGAAAACTGCCAGACTAAAAATATTGTAATATTTGGCGTCGTCAAAAGCCAACTGAAAATAGAATCCGGGCAACATACATGGGGTAAAAATGATATTTTAAGACAATTGTTCTGTAAATAATGGGTGTATTATAGTATTCATGACATTGTGTTTCAATGAATCTCACAAAATTTGCTCATCAGATCAAAGAAGCATGAAAAAAAAATTAAATAAAAATGGTTTATTGACCACATACGTCTTTATTAAAAAAAAGAGAAAGAAACACAGTGGAACCTTGGATTATGAGCATAATTCGTTCCAGATGTGGACTTGTGTTCCAAAATACTCGTAACCAAATCATCATTTCCCATAAGAAATAATGAAAACTCAAATTATTAGTTCCACAGCCCCCAAAAATAAATACATAAAAATAATTAATACAATCTATAAAATGAAAATAAAACAAATTAATCTGCACTTTACCTTTAAAAAAATTACAAATAAATCCCGACAGGTAAGTGTTTCCGTTGGTGCGCGCAGGCGCCGTGTGTGTGTGGAATTAGCCCCTTCCCTCGCCTCGTTTTACACAGTAACACTCCTCCTCCCTCTCCCCACCTCGCTTTTTAAGTTTCACAACAAACACACACACACACAACGGAAACACCATTTTAACAGGAAAAAACTCGTAAACTAATACATGCTCGGTTTCCTATTAAAAATGTATTTAAAATCTTTTGTTTGCGGAACACTCATAAACCATGTTACTCGCAATCCGAGGTTCCACTGTATCCAGATTCAAGGCAACAGGTAGATCAACTAACAAAGCATAAACTTTGAAAGTGTTAAACTTGAGATAAAAAAAAAACAAGATAAAGCAACAAAATGAAAGCAAGTATTCTACCACCAAAAGAAAGTTCTCCCCATGGAGGACAAATGTAAACAGAACAGGACGCGCCAACTAGTACACTTATATAGGCCATCCCCAGGTGCAGGTAATCTTCCAATTACTGTGTTGTTTGCGTACAAGACATAACCACACCACAAGGGGGAGACAGACTGACCAAACATCAAACAACAACTTCCTTGGCCTGATTGTACTAATCAGTATGAAATTAATTCATTTGTTTATTCAGGAATTACTTGGTCCTGGTACTGGGGTCCATTCTTCATACGTCGCTTGAAACATCCGAGATGAATTGACACGTCTAAGATGAGATCATCCTGCTAATTACGATGCGGCTAATTCGGTTCTTCGAGCACACCTGTTGTTGATGATTAGTATAGCTGGATTGAGTTGTCTAGGATTATTGCACGTTCGTGCGTTTGTTTAAAAGGCAACATGCATCGACAGTAGAAACACTGATCACAACCCCTGCGATTGGTTGACAAAATGGCAAAAGAGCAGCTCTTTTTTTCTCAAGCAGAGCAAGAGCTTTTATTAAAGGGTTATGGAGAATTTCAAACTTTAATAAAGATAATTCAAAATAAATTTATTAAATAAGTAAGTGCTGCCCATGTTACATGTGTGTGTGTGTATATATATATATATATATATATATATATATATATATATATATATATATACATACACATACATACATACAAATACACTCTCAAATCCTATTTGTATTAATTTAAAGTTAGCTGAACAAATTTGATAATTTAAGTAATCATAAGTACTTAAGTAACAATAACAGTAAATGTCACCTCAAAGTCCCAGCAATTTAAATCTAATGAGCACTGGTGGCTCAGTGGTAGGTGCTGCGTCTGCCACACGAAAGACCCGGGTTCGATTCTTGTTTTCTTTTATTTTATTTGCAACATATTCAAATATTGATAGTTCTGTTTACTTAAAATTACTTAAAAAAAATTATGTAACTCGCTACCTCAAATATTTTGAGTTTTGCCAACTTAATCGGGTTTACAGTATAAAAGTGAAAGTAGAACATTCTGTGCTAAAGGACCCTGTCTATCACACAATACATGAGGAATTTGAAAAACTGCGTATAATTCTCACACCTTCAGTAACCGGTTGCTCTCTCATAAACGGACAAGATATTGCTGTGACAGATTTGAGAAAATTACCTCCACTTATATAGACGCAATCGGGGTATATTACATTCGGGGGACTGTTACATATGATTAGACACACGGAGATTAACACATGAATGATGACCACAGACACACACATGTATACATATACTGTATTGATGTTTAAATACATCCATCCATATATTCATGCAAGATACTTTTCTTTTCCCCAGTCAGTCCGCGTCAGTCATGCTCTTTAACCAATCAGATGTGATCTCGCCATTTCAGCCAATCATAACCCGAGCAGGTTTAAGCTTACGGACATGTTGCTATGACAGCAAGTGCGAGATTCGCTTCGAAGAATGAAACAATCCAAGATCAGGACAAATCCACAACAATCAAATCCAGCTAACTGAGTTAGCGACGTACAAAGAACGGACCCCAGGTGTTGATGGATCCTAGGGATGCGTTCAAAGTACAAGCCACGCAGATTGGATTTGCATGTCATGACAGTTCGGTTCATCATTATGAGTGACTGGCTCTAACGTGGAAAAATATGTTCTTTAAAATGGCAAGTATGGGCACATCAATATGTCTATCAATTTATTTAGGTTACAGTAGGTCTAAACATGTTATATTTGTGTGTGATATTGATTTCAAACAATGGATGGAATTTTAGCAACAAAAAAAATTTGCTTGGGGTTCTGCTCTGGAGGACAACGAGGAGTTAGTCGACTGTATTTGTTAAGGTGCAGAAGATGGAAAAAAGCCAGACTCATAGCCTTAGTTGTTTTATCAATGACATTTCAATGACAAAAAGTTGCATGGATTCCGATGTGACTATTCTCATTCAGGTTGCATCAGCACATATACAGTAGGATACAGTGGTGCCTCTGCATATTAATTTAATCTGTTCCAGAGGCGAGTTCTTAAGGCATTCGTATTTCGAAACGCATTTTCCCATAGAAAATAATGTAAATGCAGAAAATCTGTTCCAGACTCCCAAAATATTACCAATATTACAAATTTTCAACAATATAATAAAGAATTTTTGTGCATAGAAATTTAGAAACATTTAAATTAAGTAAATAGACATTAAACCTCAATTGACTTTAATTTATGATTTCTCTCGGCACCGGCTGCTTAGAAAACGAACCAGAAAGCGGCTCCCTTTTCTCCTTGCTACCATTCTTGGGACCAGTAGTGCTACTGTATGTCTTCATTGAATCTTGAAAAAATCTAAATGCAAAAATCTGACAAAAAATAATATGTAAACTCGCTTTCACTTGCCTTCCCAACAAGTTTTGAACAGCTTACAGATGGAGCCGCGACTTATCCAGTGTTCAGCTTGGCTTGGTTCGTTCGCTGGTGTGCCAAAAATGCTTCATACTGTATGCTGAGGCAAATTTCTTGTAGAATTTCAGTTCTTAATGCAAAAATTCATGTTGTGGGGCGTTTGTATGCAGATGTACCACTGTATATGTATATCCGATCTAGGACCACATTTGTGCATCAGAATCGAGTCACTACAGGCTGGTAATGTTAACATATCCCAAGTCTGTCCAGGAAGGTAGGAATACACACTTTACCATCAATTAAGTTATGTCCTGTTCAACTCAAGTAATCACAAATTAGTCTTATTAAAAGTATTTTTACACGTATTATACCATACGTCTTCAGATGTATTATGTTCATTTTGAGTTCAGAATATCAGAAAGATGCTAAATCAAATCAGGCTAGCTAACATGTACTGTGCACTGGAGCCTTGTAATTAAGACTTTGACCTGTGGGAAATAGGATGAGAAAGCACCTGAAGAGAGAGTAAATGCTAAGCCATATGTCAGGTGGAAAAAAGAAATCATGGTGAGCAAACAACCAGTTTGATTTGACAAAATCATGGCATGCGAGCTACGACCCTCGTAGAACATGAAAGATTTTCAGACATTTCAACCCATGTTTATTTATTTATTCGTTTGTTCAGTCTTGTCTCTTGTCTGAATTCCAGACCTGCAAAGTTTACAGCGAGACAACCTGAGAAACTTCACTCTCATGGCATGGCACTTCACACGTTCTGCATTTCCATAATTCTTCAACACATTCAATATCTGAACTCATTGTGTACACTTCAGCAGAGCGGAAAAACACTCAGGTATCACAATCTGCTTGACTTGTAGTCTGGTGTCTGGCAGCTTAGCCTAACTGTAAATTGGCCGGATATTTATGCAAGTGTTGCCAGCTTTAATGTGACTTATATATATATATAGATAGAGAGAGTGCTTTATCGTCACTACATAGGCTACAGTGAAACAGTATTGGCCGTGATGGTGTTAAAAATAGAATTAGGTTGAATAAAAATGTAACAGCGCAAGATATGAACAGTATGATCGAACAATCCATCCATCCATCACTCCATGCACAGGGAGCCTGGAGGCTATGCCAGGGAACTCAGGGCACAAGGCAGTGTACACACTGGATTTGGTGCCAAACCATCGCAGTGCACAAGCACACACATTGACACGCTCAATCATACACTACAGGCAATTTGGAAACAGCAGTCAGCCCACACAGCATGTCTTTGGACTGTGGAAATAAACTGGAATAATTACCTGGAATAAACTCACCAAGCATGGCGAGAAACTCCATGCACAACCCTGAAGGTGTGGGGTAACAGCGCAAAAGATCAAGCCACCGTGCCACTTTTCAGATGATACAATGCAATAAAAATAACAAGTACAAAAGCACTTGGAGATGTCTTATGGGAAAGCAGTGCACTTGTGGATAAATATGTAAATAGAGATGCATGAAAAACTCCATAGATGTGATAACCTGGTCATTTAGGACATTCAGGTCGTCAGCTGACTTGACATTTTATTGCCACATGACATTGCTGAGTCTCGACCTGAGCGACTGAAGCAACTCCAGATCATAACACTGTCTCCAGAGGCTTGTACAGTGGACACAATGCATGATGGGTGCATCGCTTTGCCAATCTCTCTGGAATAGGGTCAATCTGGACTCATCAGATCACATGACCTTTTTCTATATGCTTCCTAGCCAACCGAAAGCTTTTTTTTTTTAGGGGTGGTCTTACTAACAAGTGATTTTCTTATGGCCACAAGGCACAGATTGTTTAGTCCGAATCCTGTTGGATAAAGTTGGTTTCTACTGAAGATTTTGCACAATACAACTTCAACAGGAATTCAAGTGATCTCCATTAATCATGATATTTTTTCCAATTTGAGTCATTTAAAATCTTCGTAGTTGTTTTCTTTGCCGATAAATTGACCCTTTTGGAAAAAAGAAAACATGAACACACATAGTAGGCTCAGGATCAAACCAGCTATGGATGTCTTGTCCTGCTTGTTTGTTTCCCTGTGCACAACTTGACCGCAGCAGCTAATCCAGGCCACACTACTCCACTCGCATCACCAATGTCCTACTACATTCATTCATTCATTCATTATCTATACCCTTTGTCCTATACGAGGTCCCAGGGGGCTTGCAACCTATTCCAGGAGACTTGACCATGGACATGAGAGGGTACACACAACTGGAATGCCAGTTAACTTAACCTGCATGTCTTTGAACTGTCGGAGGAAACCCACCAAGCACATGGAGAACATCCAAACTCCATGCACACAGATCCTGTGGTAGTTATCGAACCCTCAACCCTTAAAGTCCAAAGCCACCATACTTACCACTGTTCCACCACAATGCCAAAAAAAAAAGTCCCTTACCTGAAGACACCTGTCAAACCCGACTCTGTGCCGCATTTCCTTTTGAGCGTCTGGCACGGCTCGATTTATTTCACCATCCATAAAGGTGGAAGGAAGCAAGACGCGCATCAAGACTCTCCGCTGTCCTGCACCCAGGTGCTGGACTTGATGTCCCCTGGCTGTCCAAACAGCTGAGTCACTGGCCGTCTTTAAATGAAGACTAATTACCCTCTCCGTTATTAAACATTTAAATGAGCACAAAAAAAAACTTGGCCTAAATTCCTCATTTCATTTTAGCAGTATACCTACAGTAGACACTGTCCTGTTTATATGCGTGTGTGTGGTTTTGATAGTGCCGAAAAACCAAAAAGAAAATGTACAAAGTGAAATGATTGTGTTTGAAACTAGCCTCGTTTCCTTCAAGTTCAAATTTAACAATGAAGTTGCTAGCAAGAGGGTATTTGTGTTCTACGTTTTAGCCTGGATGATGCTATTATGGCTAATTTGGTATTTTCCACTGTCTCCGGGGTAAAATGCTGCCAGGACGACTGATGATTGCGCTGTGATCAGAGGCATTTTTCAAACAGCAACCCTGTCCTTATTTCAAATTCAGTCAAAGCTTTCTCCCTAGATGGAAACAACTCTAAAGTTTTAGATTTATTATTTTTTTCGATGGAGGAACTCTCGTCTCCGAATCCTGCTTTGAATAGTCTGGTACAAGACTCTTGACTCCTCGCTCTGTTTGCCGTAGATCTGCTGAACGCCTTGGCAGCGGGCACCTTGGAAGAGGAATGTTTTAATCTGCTCGGAGTGCTAACACGCACTCCGGTGAGGATTTCAGGCAGCCAGGGGTGAACGAACGAGTGCACACAAGTAACCACGGAGATCAGGCACTTTCCAGGTGTGATGTGTGACAGGACCTTTCCAGGGACCCTTGGAGCACGTGCAGCCTAATGATTAATGATGCTTGGATTACCGAACAGCTGCCAATCTAATGCTGGCCCTCAAAAAAGCATGAAGCCGAAGGATTTACGCCTCCACAAAGGGAGCCTGGGACTTTTTATAGATGCAGCGCTGAGCAGATTAGGGACCGGGAGATGCATAAATCATAGTTTGGCGATGAGTCGATGGCACTGATTCGTTCATTTATCTTGGAGATCTAACTGTGTATCATCAAACAAGGGAGGCCCGCTTGCTTGCTTACATACAAATGCACACACTCAACCTCACACACGGAGTAGGAAAGTAAAATGATGTGGAATAATGCGGGAAGGGTGCGAAACGGGAAGCGCTGGGTGCTGACGCTGATGCTTTAAATACACTGCAAACTGGAAGGTGTGAACGTGCAATTAAAAGGTGATGCTACTGCTCATACATCGCGTCCTCACTTCTCTGAAACTACATCTCTCACACACAAACTCACACACTCACTCACATAATCAGGGCAGCTAGACGAGGGTGTTATATTTATTCATCATTCTTTTGCCCCTTAGAGATCCTGCCCGTTCAGGTTCAGGGAGACTATGAAAAATAAATCTGAATTAAACTGCAGTTAAAGCAGTTTGTGTCTGTGTGTGTGTGTTTGGGGAGGAGAACGTGATGACTTGACCCTCGGAGGCTAATTAAAATAGAGAAGCAGCATAATGCTGCAGCTCCTGTGGCTTGAGCGGCACAGCTGGCACCGCCAAGGACCTGAGAGAGCGAAGAATCAATTCAGAGAGTCTGGAGGGGAGTTCACACTAAAACAAGACACACACATTTCACATCAAGCAACTGAGTTCAGACCAAAGGTCACTGAAAAAGCAAAATCAGTAGCTCTCATGTGAGCGCACACACATTCTGTACAGACCTGATCGATTCTTTTGTAAGGAACATGGACATATTCATAGACGCACACACACACACAAACTGTACACAAAGGGCCATAATTGGCCAGTTGGCCTTTTTCCTTATAGCCAATTGTCTCTCGCTTCGTCTCCGCCACACTCCGTCTTCTCCGTCTTCGGAAAGGAAGATGCTGTCACATTCACATCCTTAATCACACAACTACTTCCTGAGCAATGAGTATGTTTACTTGTACACTGCAAACATTAGCATACCAATGTGTCACTAGCATGCAACTAACAAGACCATGCTACGCTACTTGCAACAGCACAGAAAAGAACAAGTCAAGTCTACTGCGCTGGTCAAACTGCCCATTTAACCAAGACAACCAACTTAATTTAAAAGTTCTCATATTTTCCTCTTTATTTACCAACTTAGCACAGGTCTCAGAGTTCCCCAAAAGTGTGTGTGTGTGTGTTTTAATGCTTCAGCTCAAATACCACCAAGATACACACGTGGACAAAATTGTTGGTACCCTTCGGTCAATGAAAGAAAAACTCACAATGGTCACAGAAATAACTTTAATCTGACAAAAGTAATAATAAATACGAATTCTAGGAATGTTAACGAGTGAAATTCAGACATTGCTTTTCAAACATGCTTCAACGGAATTATAAAAAAAAATAATAAACTCATGGAACAGGCCTGGACAAAAATGATGGTACCCCTAACTTAATAGTTTGTTGCACAACCTTAACAGAGCCTCCTCCATGTTTCACAGTAGGGACAGTGTTCTTTTCTTCATATGCTTCATTTTTCCGTCTGTGAACATAGAGCTGATGTGCCTTGGCAAAAAGTTCCTTTTTTTGTCTCATCTGTCCATAGGACATTCTCCCAGAAGCTTTGTGGCTTGTCAACATGTAGTTTGGCATATTCCAGTCTGTCTTTTTTATGATTTGTTTTCAACAATGGTGTCCTCCTTGGTCGTCTCCCATGTAGTCCACTTTGGCTCAAACAACGACGGATGGTGCGATCTGACACTGATGATCCTTGAGCATGAAGTTCACCTTGGATCGTTTTAGAAGTCTTTCTGGGCTCTTTTATTACCATTCGGATTATCCGTCTCTTTGATTTGTCATGAATTTTCCTTGTGTGGCCACGTCCAGGGAGGTTGGCTACAGTCCCATGGATCTTAAATTTCTGAATAATATGTGCAACTGTAGTCACAGGAACATCTAGCTGCTTGGAAATGGTCTTATAGCCTTTACCTTTAACATGCTTGTCTATAATTTTCTTTCGAATCTCCCGAAACAACTCTTTCCTTCGCCTCCTCTGGTCCATGTTGAGTGTGGTACATACCATGTCACCAAACAACACAGTGACTACCTGGAGCCCTATATATAGGCCCACTGACTGATTACAAGATTGTAGACACCTGTGGTGCTAATTAGTGGACACACCTTGAATTAACATGTCCCTTTGGTCACATTATTTTCAGTATTTTCTAGGGGTACCATAATTTTTGTCCAGGCCTGTTCCATGAGTTTATTTTTTTAAAATAATTCTGTTGAAGCATGGTTGAAAAGCAATGTCTGACTTTCATTGGTTATCATTCATAGAATTTTTTTTTAATTATTACTTTTGTCAGATTAAAGTTATTTATGTGACCATTGTGAGTTTTTCTTTCATTGACCGAAGGGTACCAACAATTTTGTCCACGTGTGTCTACAGTGGTGTGGTGTGAAAAAAGTGCCCCCTCACTGATTTCTTATTTTTTTGTCACACTTTAATGTTTCAGATCTTCAAACAACTGTACAGTTGCATCACGCAGTTTTTTAATGAAGATTTTTTTATTATTAAGTGAAAACAAAATCCAAAACTCCATAGCTCTGTGTGAAAAACTGCTTGCCCCCTAAACATAATAACTGGTTGGGCCACACTTACAGTAGCAGCAACAACTGCAATCAAGCATTTTTGAGTCTGTTACAGCGCTGAGGAGGAATTTTGGCCCACTCGTCTTTGCAGAATTGTTGTAATTCAGCCACTTTGGAGGGTTTTCGGGCATGAACCGCCTTTTTAAAGTCATGCCACAGCATTTCAATTGGATTCAGGTCAGGACTTTGACAAGGCCACTCCAAAGTCTTCATTTTGTTTTTCTTCACCAAGTGGACTTGATGGTGTGCCTTGGATTATTGTCCTGCTGCAAAACCCAAGTTTGCTTCAGCTTGAGGTCACACACAGATGGCCGGATATTCTCCTTCAGGATATTTTGGTACACAGCAGAATTCATGGTTCCAGTCTTCCAGGTCCTGAATCAGCAAAACAGCCCCAGACCATCACGCTACCACCACCATATTTTACTGGTGGTACAGTATGATGTTCTTTTTCTGAAATGTGTTCTTACTTTTACACCACACGTAACGGGACACACACCTTCCAAAAGGTTAAATTTTTGTCTAGTCAGTCCACAGAGTACTTTCCCAAAAGTCTTTGGGATCATCAAGATGTTTTCTGGCAAAATTGAGACGAGCCTTTATGTTCTTTTTGCTCAGCAGTGGTTTTCGTCTTGGAACTCTGCCATGCAAAGCATTTTTGCCCCCAGTCACTTTCTTATGGTGGAGTCATGAGCAACTAACCTATTGGGTTCCCCCCCGAGAGACAGTGGAAAGACAGTGGAAAATACCAAATTAGCCATAATAGCATCATCCAGGCTAAAACGTAAAACATGAATACCCTCTTGCTAGCAAAAAAAAAAAAAAAAGGAAATGAGGCTAGTTTCAAACACAGTCATTTCACTTTGTACATTTTCTTTTTGGTTTTTCGGCGCTATCAAATCCACACACACGCATATAAACAGGACAGTGTCTACTGTAGGTATACTGCTAAAATGAAATGAGGAATTTAGGCCAAGTTTTTTTTGTGCTCATTTAAATGTTTAATAACGGAGAGGGTAATTAGTCTTCATTTAAAGACGGCCAGTGACTCAGCTGTTTGGACAGCCAGGGGACATCAAGTCCAGCACCTGGGTGCAGGACAGTGGAGAGTCTTGATGCGCGTCTTGCTTCCTTCCACCTTTATGGATGGTGAAATAAATCGAGCCGTGCCAGACGCTCAAAAGGAAATGCGGCACAGAGTCGGGTTTGACAGGTGTCTTCAGGTAAGGGACTTTTTTTTTTGGCATTGTGGTGGAACAGTGGTAAGTATGGTGGCTTTGGACTTTAAGGGTTGAGGGTTCGATAACTACCACAGGGTCTGTGTGCATGGAGTTTGGATGTTCTCCATGTGCTTGGTGGGTTTCCTCCCTGTGCTTGGTGGAGGGGGGGGAGGGGGGGTTGACACTGCAAATATTGACTCTTGACATGTACTTAATTTAATTGGCAATAAAAACCATTGGCACTTATGAAATGCTTGTAAAAACCCTAAAGCCGCAAACTTTGTGAAATTTAACATTTGTCATTCTCAAAACTTTTGGCTAAAACCTTGGCTATATACCTTAAACTCCCTCTGTTTTACTCCTCCTCCAAATGTGCTATTTCAGTGTTTATGAAAATGAGGTACTGCTGAGCCACACACCTTCAGAGAGCACCAGAGCTGATCCAAAAGCTGGGAGAGGGGCTCTTCTTATATGATGAACGTAAACTAATCATGTATTAAAAGACTGTGGGCAATAAGTGAGTATGTGCGCATGGGAAGGGTGATTCTAAGCAGGCATGTAGTCAAGATTTTGATATGGACAAGTGGTGGTGTTCCCTCATCACGTGTAAAAATGTGATTTGATGCTGATGAGCATCTTCATTTTCTATCCATGAAGTCTTGTCATAGCAGTAAATGGATAGTTTTCTTTCTTAAATCAAACCTGAGGTGTATACCCTGCAAAAAACACCTTAGCAAGGGAAATATTTGGAATATTCTTCAATTGTTTTCAATTTCTTGAAATAAGATTAAAACAAACTAAATACTATACATTTTATTACAGATTATTAAGCTCCTTTCTAGTCAAACTTTCCTAAAATTTTACGCAAACATTACTTGTTTTATTGGCAGATGATTTTGCTGGTTTTAGGAATTGATTTCTTGAAAGAAGCAAAATTCTCTACCAAAACAGCAAGAAATGTTGCCTTATGCACTTATGTGGTGCGGATTGGAGAGCCGCACCATGAGATATTATTATTTTTTTATAGGAGCCCTAACGCAGGGCTTTAGAGAGGATCAATGAAATAGTAGTTAGTGAGAGTGCTTGTGATACGCACGGGAAGAAATTTCAGTTTGGAGATAGCGTGGGATTATTAATTATAAACTTAAAAGGAAACAAAAGTAAACAAAACTCCGCCGTCGACGCAAAAACATACCGAGCTTTGAAAACTAAAACAAAACTTGTATCCTCTCTGGGCTTATGCCCTTACTGAGGATTTATGGGAGAGCGAGGGGTTGTCTTTTTTTTTGCCACTTTTATAATTTAAGGTGAGAGCGCACGCTAAACTGATGTGTATCGCTTTCTCTCCCTCTCTTTTGCTGGTGTCTTAAAGAGGCAGAGGCTGGGGCTTAGAGTTTCTATCTATCTATCTATTTTTCTTACTTTTCTTTTCTTTGGCCCTGATACCTTACTTGGCGCTACCTAAATGATCACACGAAGTGCCGCGGTATCAGGACCCTTAAATAAACACACCGCCAGGTGAGGCGCATTCACGGTGATTGCGGCGTTGCCTGGCAACCGTGTGTCTATAAATGGCCGCGCCTTTGCCTGCTCAGAACTCCGCGTGGTAGCAGCCTGCAGATCTGCCCATTCTGTACAATGCAAAGCATTGTCACGCGGTTCTGCCCCTCGTGAGACCCGCGTCATTACAATAACATCCACAAATGTTCAGATTTACAGTTACAATAAAATTTGATTTTAAAATATATAAAATATAAATGTATAATGTAAAATATATAAATGTATAAAATGCATAAATTATATGGAATGTGCAATATAAAGGGGTATAAAAGTGAAAAGATAAGACATACTGTAGGTATGACAGCATCAGTATAATTACAGTAAAACATGGAGTATAAAAAGAAATGCTTAATAATCTTGTATTTGGTTTGTTGTAAACTTATTTTAAGAAAATATGCATAGTTTTGGCTAGAATCAAGAATATTTCACTTGCTAAGATGTCATTTATTTATTTATTTTTTTGCAGTGTATAAGCACATTTCTGTAGGTCTTGCTTACTATAGATTTTTTTGCTCTGCACACTGACCGTGAACTGGGACTATAGCACACTTTAAGTACAGTGGAACCTTGGATTACGAGTATAATTCGTTCCGGAAGCGGGCTCGTATTCCAAAACACTCGTAAACCAAGTAGACTTTTCCCATAAGAAATAATGAAAACTCAAATTATTCGTTCCACAGCCCAAAACAACAAATACATAAAAATAATTAATACAATATATAAAGTAAAAAAAAAAAATTAACCTGCACTTAACATTTAAAAAAAGTAAAAATAAATCCAGACAGATAAGTGTTTCCGTTTGTATTTGTATGCGTGTGTGTGTGGAATTAGCCCCTCGCCTCGTCTGAAACAGTAAAACTCCTTCTCCCGGAATGGAATCACTGCTGTAAAGTAAAAAAAAAAATAATAATGAAAAGAATCACGACAGACCTGAGTTTTCTGCGCGTATGCAGCCAGGGAGATCTGTGTGTGTGTGTGCGTGAGAAAAGTGTGTGTGTGTGTGTGTGTGTGTGTGTGTGTGTGTGTGTGTGTTTGTGTGTGTGTGTGTGTGTCGGTGTGTGTGGGTCACAGTGTCAAATTACACGCGCACACACACACAGAAGAGAGAGGGAGATGTTGATTATACCAGTAAGAGACGAGCACTAAGACGCAGCAGGGGAGATGATTACCCATAATTCCCGCAGCGCAAAAGAGAGAAAAATCATTGGCTCAGTTGTGATCACTTGCCGCTCAGTGTCAAAATAAGAGTCTCATGCGTGATACATGATACTCGGCACTCGTAAACCAATACTTGATAGGTTTATGATTAAAAATTTATTAAAAATTTTTGCTCGGTTTGCGGAACACTCGTAAACCGCGTTACTCGCAATCCGAGGTTCCATTGTAATTGGAGCCAAATTCCACAACCCACATTCCATGCAAAAATGCATTCCAAAGTTCGACTAAAACTGCTGTAGTGCTTCTGCAGACGCATAGAGCTAAATCGAGGTAGTTTAGTTTAAATGTATTTCCTCTAGTACTGCTAACTGGAAATACGGCTAGTTCTGGGGAAAGAAAATAATTAAGTTTCTACTAAATACACTTTAACTATTCTTATTGTTTAGTCAGGCTGGACGCTTTCTGCAGATAGATGTTGGATTTCTCTGCTTTCTGCTGCAGTGCAGTGATGTATGGATGCACACTGATGCATGCATTTAGGCTGTTGTACAAATATATGGTCCGGCTAGACTGGCTGCCCTTGGTGTGTGTGTGTATGTGTGTGAGAGAGAGTCTTGTGAATAATGTATGTGTAAGACTTGTAGAATCTGCCACTGCATGCTTTATTTAACTCTCTCATGAGGCATTTCTTTCTCCCCATTCACGCTCAGCATGAACCCAATGCCTGTTGGTTTTCCATGTCTAACCCGAGGGATGATTAAAGAGGGATTTTGGGCTCCTTTGTAAATTTTTTCCCTTACGACAAGCAATAAATTAGCATGTTACAACTACAAATTAGCCCCTAAATGAGTGGGACTGGGCTCAAGCAAAAAAAAAAAAAAAAGTCGTTATCCTGTGGTTTCACCATTAAGTAGTTAGCCGCAATAAATGATTTGAACTGAACCCTTTAATTTAAGTGGAACCCTTTTAAAATTCCCACTCTGCCCATTTTCGGGTGCTGTTTATAGTCTGACTGTGAAAGATAAATATTCTTACTTACGGTAGAAAATGCAATATTCAGGAACGTCCAAGACAGTGTTTACTTTGAGAGAGAGAGACAAACAAATATTGACCAAAAAAGTTAAAATTTATATTATATTGTTTAATTTTAAGGGGTTGGTGTTTTGCAGGGGCCAGAGGGAACATAGGGAAACTTAAAAACCTAATGTTAATTAAATTAATGCTATAGCTGATCAGTGTAGTATGTAGCATGTGCTCTTACCAAACTTTTTTATATGTCATAATATCTACTTTTGTGTATGCTGTGTGGTGTGAAAAACAATGAATACAAGGTTAATGAAAAGGTGTAAAGATTTTAGATATTAATGGGCTATCAGGAAGCCCCCCCCCCCCAAAAAAAAAAAAAAAAAAAAAACTTCTGATGGTTGTTGTAATCCATACAACATAACCATGAATTTTGGCCTTCTTATGGTTGTCTTTCCAGATAACAATGTCTTGCTTTGATAATGACAGCAGGTCATATAGCGATAGTACATGACAGGTGATCCTTCAGTCTTTCACACCCAATTAAAATTCGACCAACTTTATCCTGTGGCAGGGATGCCAAGTGATGCAACTGGAGCTCAAACCTGAATCACAGCTTTGGGCTGCACCGTTATAAGGCCCGAAATCCTGATATCCTTATTTTTGGATTCTACATGAATGACAGCTTGATGTTGGAGAGATGCTGTCAGGATATCTCCGTTTCAGATGCTACACTATTTCCCAAATATTTCTCAGTTTCAGTAGTGCAGCTCTGGGCAATGGTTAGGCATTGCTCGTTCCAAAGCCATGGATAATTACAAAAAAAAAAAAAAAAAAAACACCACATTGTGTATTGCTAGAGCTGTCCAAGGTACTCCAGCTGACTCTAATTATCTATATGCCGAGGTTGGGTTCCAGAAAGTTCCCAACCTTTTTTTCCCCACCATTTAAGTTTTAAAATACTATAATAATTAGTTTGTGCATCAGACAAACAGCTGCCAAATGCTTTAAGACAAAAGTCCAAAAGTGGCCCTGAAACAAGCAAAGCAAAATAACTACAGTACAAAAAAACATTACTTATAAAATGCATAGGCTGCACTTGATAGATTCAGTCTTGGCATTGTTTAAAAGCCGACCTCATTATTTAGTCCAGAATTATAAATATACAGCAGATGGAAAATATTGCATTAATGTGGACTTATTTACCATCATGAGAAAACAAAAATCTTGGACCCAGTTGAATCGTTTTATTCCACAGTCCTTCCATTTTGTTCTAATGATTCAGAGAACATATTGATTATGAGAGCTAAATAGTTCTTTCACAGGACTAGTAATGCTTTTTTTTTTTTCTCACTGAACATGGTGTACTTTTACCCAATTAAAGATAGTTTAATTGGGTTACCTTGGTGTAATTCCTAACACCCATAATAATTTGTTCTAAGGTAAACCATAGTACATATCATACAGTAACATACCACAATATCATGATGGCAGGAAATATACTGTAGGACATTATAAAATACCAAGGTGGATACCATGATACTTATTGTCCATGGTGTGTACAAAACTTTGTATTAACCTTTGGTGGGTACCATAACTGGTAAAATGGCACTGCAGAGATAACTATATAAATATTACCATCATGGTATTTATATATTTTTGACAGTACCGTGGTACATGTTTCATAGAACTATACTGCGGTAAATGGTAGAACTGTATACCATACTATATAGTTCATTTAACATTCTAGAGAAGTATGTACTATGGTACTGTCAAAAATAGCATGGGTACTATTCCCACCTTTGCACACACACACACACCTACAGGAACATCGCTAAGAGATCTTGTCTTTTTTGTATTGCTAATCACTGAGCTGAAAGTCATCTGAATGTCGAAAAAAAAACTAAAAAGGGAACTTTGTATAATAAGTCCCCTTTAAATCAACTTTTTGTGTGTGATTATCTTTTAACAGAAATGTACCGACTGGAAGTTTGATTTTACAGTAGATTATAATATTTGGTTTAAAAAAAATATCTCATAGAAGTTATTAGCTGTAAGAAGGAATTTAACTACATGTACTGTAGGTGAGTTTCTCAAAAATACTGTATACACAAACTATTTTTAATTGAAACATTGGCACAGAAATACGGCAAGTGTAAAAGCATGACCAAAAGTTTGTGGACACAAGAGACCAATATATGATTTTTAAAGACTGAATTATACATTTAGTTTCTCTTTATTGATGTGAGCTGTGTGCAGGACACTGAAGTTACTCCATACGAGTCCTGCCAGACCGTGCTGGAAATTGTTAGCGCCTTTTACTTCCAGTGAAGGGACATTTTAATGCTAGAGCATATAGGCTTAACAGTCAGGTGTGTGCATTACTTTGACTATATACTGTAATTGCATTAGAGAAGTAAGTTAAATCAAGCATACAAGGTTAAAATACAAACAAATCTTCCTCATGTAACTGATAGATGGACTGCTATAGATTTCCTATCTAGTACATCACCTTTATTTATTTATTTACGTTTATTTATGAAAGCAGCATCCTCATGGACGTGCCTTAAGAGTGCAATAATACATTGATAGGGATTTCACAGCATGTGTAGGAGTCTGATATTTGTGTGTGTGTGTGTGTGTGTGTGTGTGTGTGTGTGTGTGTGTGTGTGTGTGTGTGTGTGTGTGTGTATGTGCATGTGTATACTTCACACTTTGCCCCTGCTCCGATATGCGTAGGTGTGTTTGTGTTTCCAGACAGCATGTATGTGTTTATTCAAACGCAAAATAACAACGAGATCAAGTGCGATGCACGAGTAGGTCCAGGGTCATACTGTACCACTGCTCTATATGTGGGTGTGTGTGTGTCTGTGTGTGTGTGTGTACAATAGTGGTCATCCTCAAGGACAAGAAACAATGCTTTACTTCTTCTGCCTCCAACTGTGTGTGTATGTGTGTGTGTGTGTGTGTGTGTGTTTCTGTGTGTGAGTCATATTTACACACTTGCACAAAGGGAATTATTTAGCCTGTAGTAAAAGAATTCACACTGGGCATTGTTTTTCAAAATGAAAATGAAACAGCAATATCGAGGTCAGCTGGTGAGATCTTCACAGCGGTACTGTGTTTTGTTAGATTTATGAAAAAAAAATACTCTGGATTAAGATTACTTTACATGACCATTAAGTTTACAAGTCAAGGGAAATTATTTGTATTTATACAGCACATTTAAAAGACAGTGGTATGATGAAATGAAAGCATGTAAATACATTCAAATCCCTGGAAAATGAATTAACAGTTTCACAGTAAAACTCTATAAATGGCATTTTTGAAATTTTTACAAATTTTGACAAATTATTTTCCTCTGGGACGCAATGCTGTCTATTAAAAAAACATTTAATTTGCAAAGGGCTACATATTCTTCTTTTAGAAGCTTTACCTTACCCCAGCATTAATGAACTACAGGTAGGCATTGCTTAACGTTCAATATATGTTCTGACAAATTGGATATTTTGCAAACATCATGTCATATACTTAACAAAGCTATGTGGGATACTATAGTGTAACCAGTTTCACTTCTAAATCAACCCTTTTTTTCCCCTCTCCATCCATCACTAGCACTGGTTTTGCTGCATTCACAAGCCATGATGGACTTGATTTGCTAGTTCTACAGGATGGGTGAAAAGTAACTAGGCATTAAAAATTGGTCTATATATATTTTTTTATATCTAATACAAATTTATTGAAACAAATTGTAGAGTACATGTACTTTATTACATAGGAAAATGGAAGCAAATCCTTAAATTTCAACGTAGGCATCAACAGGTTTACTTAAACGGCCAGGGATCAAATGTAAGGTCTTTTAAAGGAAGTAATTTGTGATATTGCTGATATTGCTCCCAAATCTACGTCTCCAAGCGCTTCAGTGTACAAGGCTTTGTCCAGTACTCCTCCACCTTTGCATATACACACAGGAACCACTGATGCTCTGCATATGCAATCCGACAATGAATGAATGGACCTTATACGGTGCATCCCTGTACTATCATAAGGTGCTGATGTCAAGTACCAAAGCAAAATTTAAACTGTTAGAGCAGGAAGCTGACGATGCTGTAATCAGAGCATATAGTATATTATACTAAATTGCATACGTAAAGGACTACAAACACAACTGCAGACTAATTTGTCCCATGTTAGAAAACACGATTTGAGGTGAAGTTATAGCGTTTTGCAAAATTACACAAATTTCACACTGATATAACCCAAAAATTTTGACATAATATTTAGCTATTTTTGCTCTAGTCACTAAAAGGAAGCATGAATAAAAATGAATAAATAAAACTGCAAAATATTTGCTGTCACACAGTTTAAATGTGTTTTAATGGAATTTAATTTAAGTCTTTGTTAGGGGAATGTGCACAATATTTTTCACAATCTTGGAGCTGTGACAGAAAAGCCAGGGTCACCATCACCTCTGAACTTCTTTCTAGTATACAAATTGTTTAAAAGAACCCGTTTAGATCAAATCTCAAAGTTCAGGAGATATTTTAAAGGCAAAGGCATATTCTGTAGCTTGCTACAATAAAAAAAAAAAAAAACTCAAATAACAAAACATTCTGTACTCAACTGACAGCTAGTGAGATATGTTCCATATTTCAGTGCTAAAGCCAAATAGTTGGATTTTGGACCTGCTAAAAATAGGACAGGGTTAACTGACTGAGTTCTATATAGAGGGAACTGCAATAACCAATTGCATCAGGTGGTATAAGATCGGGGTAATGGGATGGGTATGGAAAGGCAGTGTTTTGCCACCTTTTTTAAACACTGTCCCCATTCATGACAACCTCCTTTTGAATGGAAAAATACTCAACTATGAATACTTTTTCCACCGTCCAGAGACCCATTTTCAACAACAACTGCACAACATAACTTCCATTTTACCACTGGGAACATGTATGGCTGCAGCTTTATCCTGTCTGCAAATGCATATGCGTGTCCAAGATGCCCAAGTTTTAATTTCCACGCATAACCTACTTGACAATGGTCCCAATATTTCAGCTACAGATCTTGATGCATCTGAATGACCAAATACTGTATATAATGACTTCTGTGGAGGACATTTTTGGCAGCCAGCATTTAATATCTGTGATGGAGGTAAAAAGATTTGCAGAGAGACATTGGCGTCAGGTTTCCATATGTGTGTCTTCAGCATTAAATTGGTAGAAAATGTACATGCCTCCTCAAGAGGAATCATGTACAGCGAGAGCAACATAGGGCCCTGAGGTACACCACTACTATGTAATTGCTGCTGAAGAAGATGAGAAATTACCCAGTCCTCACAGAAAATGTCTTGCCTTTGAGGTAATAAGCAAACAACTTCAGAACAAAACAGATGATGGTTTGAACTGATGAAATCCCAGAGGCAAGACATGTTTTTTTTTTCTTTTTGCTGAACTAAGATGTCATAGTTAAATTTAATTTAATGAGCCATGGGCTATACTGTACGGTAGACTCACTCACTCACTCATCATCATTACCGCTTAATCCTGTATTCAGGGTCACAGGGGGCCTGGAGCCTATCCCAGGAGACTTAGGGCACATGGCAGGGTACACCCTGGACAGGGTGCCAATCCATCGCAGGGCACAGACACACACACACACACACACACTCACTCATTCACACACTACGGGCAATTTGCCTAACCTACATGTCTTTGGACTGTGGGAGGAAACCGGAGTACCGGGAGGAAACCCACCAAGCACGGGGAGAACATGCAAACTCCATGAACACAGAGACAGGAATCGAGCCTGGCCGGGGATCGAACCCAGACCCTGGCGGTGCAAGGGGACAGTGCTAACCACTACACCACCATGCCGCCTTGTATGGTAAACTGTTGTCAAATAAATTTGGAATCGCATCATTGTTTAAAGGCAGCAGGATAGCATAGTGGTTAGCACCACTGCAGGGTTGAGGGTTCGGTTTCCACCAAAGGTCTGTGTGTGGAGATTGCATGTTCTCCAGGTGCTTGGTGGGTTTCCTCCGGGTACTCCAGTTTCCTCCCACAGTCCAAAGACAAGCAGATTCAGTTAACTGGCATTCCAATATTACTTGTAGTGTGTGCGTGATTGCACTCTCTGATGGATTGGCACCTCATCCAAGAAACTAAGAGGTTCAAACCTCTTCCAGAATGACAAGTAGTACATACAAATACCTCGCTTCCTGAATTTTCACCTGAACAGCTAAAATTTAGTAAGAACTTTGCCTGGGCATGCAAAGCATTTAAGCATATGAGCAAACAACCCGAGCTGAACCAATGCCAGCTAAATTGCACGTACGTCCGGCAGCAGGGCAAAGCAAAGTTTACATACTTTTCTCGTGGGTTTTATTTTTTTTTTGCATCATCTGCATTTGTTTTATCTGCATTTACATTATTTCATATGGGGAAAATGCATTTCAGAGTAGAATAAATTCATGCCACAGTACCGCTGTGCATTCTTTGCCAAGCTTCGAGTATGAGAACTTACAGTAAATGGCCTGCACAGAGCCCTGACCTCAACACTACAGAACCTTTGGGATAGATTAGAATGCTGATTGCCTCCCAGGCTTTGTCACCCAACATCAGCACATGACCTCACTAATGCTTTTGTGGCTGAATGGGCAAACTGCCATAGCCATGCTCCAAAATAAAAAAAAATACCATCCCATGAGTGCAGGTTATTATAGCAGGTGGACTAAATCTATAATAGAATATAACAAAATGGAACGATTACAGGCACAGAAAGTGCTAAAAGCCTAAGACGTTTTTTTTTTCTTTTTAAAGTGATTTTCTGAAGCATACCTTATGTAGTGACTCTTGGAATAAAAAAGGATCCACTGCCTGAGAGAAACAGCTAACACTGTTCACAACCTCTATATTAATCATTTTAAAATGGGAAGTTTATTTTTTTTTTTTGCTTTAAGATCAGGTCAAAAAATGTCTGACCCCATGTCACTTTTTCAAAATAATACCCCGGGCAGCTTATGATGGGATTCCCAGGTTAAATGCTTCCTATCAAACCCTGAAGGACATCAGAAGTTTCAGTCATGAACCTTGGATTTAACCATCATTTCACGTTCTCTCAAGGTATGCTGCAGAAATCATGGTGGGATGTTCCCAGGATGCAGGGCTTAGAAGTGTGTTTGCTCTTCAAGCTGCCTGTCAGCCGTTGAGCATCTCCCCCCCCCCCCCCCCATTACACTTGCTCCTCAGACAACCAACTGTAATCCTCTTGAATAAATAGAGAACTCACAGAGAAGAGAGAAAAACAGGCACACACACACACACACACTTCTTTGTACAGTATGTGTGTGCAAGCTGTCAGAGGAGGAGTAAAGATTGATCACTGGGGAACACTAGTGAAACATGTTTGAGTAGAAATAAAAACAAAAAGATCTGGACATGTTTTTATAATTTAAGATTATTTAGACGATTTAAAAGATGCACACTCTAATATTTCATTGGACCATCATTGGACTCGGAATTGTTTCAACAACCTTATGTCCCAGCATTTATTTCTGAAGTTGAGGACTTCTGGCTCAGATCTTGTCTTGATGAAGGGAAAGTCCAGCATATCCCAATACTTTAAATAGGTTAAAGTTAAGACTCTGTGGTGGCCAGGTCATTTCTTTCACAATGTGAGTCCTGGAGTATGGCTGTGCTATCAAGAAAGAATGTAATAACCTGGCCATCAACTTAATTTTATTGCCACATAATATTGCTGAACCTAGACACGAGCAACTGAAGCAACCCCAGATCATAACACTACTGTACCTTCAGAGTTCTCCAGACTTCTTACCCTTACAGTACACGCCCATCACTCTGGAATAGGGTCAACCTGGACTCATCAGATCACATGAAAACTTTTTCCATTGCTCCAAAGTCCAATCTTTAATGGGTTATCTTCTGGGCACACAGCTGTTTAGTCCCAATCCTGTGAGCTCTCTTTACATTGTTTTTGTTTGGAAATGCTCTTACTTTCACTATTAAACAGTTATGATGCATGCAACTTCATCAATCGTTTAAGATCTCCAACCATGGTTATTTATTTCCAACCACATTTCTTCTTTGAAGCTGATGGTTCAGCACTATCCTTCCAGGTTTTAACAATGCATTGGACAGTTCTTAACCCAATGCCAGTAACTTCAACACTCTCCTTAGTTGTTTTCTTTGCTTGATGCAGACTTAAAACACGGTCAGAGGATGTGTCTTTAAGAAATTAGATGCAATCAAATGAAATCAAATGAAGGGGTTAGCTTAATTCAGTGCTCCATAATCCTTAGCTCTAATCCATCTTGTAACTTTCTTGTGATGAGTTTAGGTTTAAGCAAAGCTTTTAAAGAATGTTTGAAGGATATTAGACACCAGATGCTGAGTAATTTCATCCTACTCAAGGCTGATAGAAGAACTTCTTTTAGCAACACATGCAACTAGAAGCAAGCTTTGTAATTCACTAGTGACTCTGGATGGCTTTTCGGTTACATCATGTGAAGCTCCACATTATTACTCTTCACTGCTCTCGAGCTGTTATGCAGCTGATTGGACCCTCGGCCTGGCAACCCTGCCCTCACCCTGTGCAAAATGGCTGCTGAGTCAAGATGGCGAATCATTAAGAAACACAATCTGTGGTTGTATTCTCTTTTCTTTATTAAGGTTTTAAACATGTTTCTAGCAGTAAATGAAAGGTTTCTGTGAGGCTTTCTGAGATGGGTTATGCGCTCCACCAGAAGAGGAGAGCTCAATTGCGCAGCTTGAGCTGTGAAACGCAACCTGTGCGTATAAATATAAATGGGTTTGTTTGCTTGTGACAGCTGCTTCAGCCAATAGTATGAACGTACTGTAATATACATAAAGGGAGATATTGATTGGTCATAACATAGCAACCCTGATTTATATTTTAAGTCTTTAAATTAAATAATGCACAGTGTTTATCTTAAGTTATAATTAAGGTGATATTCTGTAATATCTTTAAGCAAACTCTAATTGTAGAAGTGTTCACGTGATGTTTTAGTACCATTATAGAGCAAACCTTCATCGCCTCACATGTTTCTGGAAGATTGCAAGAATGTTATTTTCAGAAGGCCACTCTTCTGCACAATCTGTCAAATCTGTTACAGAACGTTCTCTGTTAGCTGAGTACAAGATGAGCAATTCACTTCCATTTATTTATACTCCTCCGTTGGAGAGACAGTTTGGTCCAAAAAGAAAAAAATGGTGCACTGCCTGGAATTCTGGCCAAAATAAGGAAGATTGGTGCAGCCCTGCTGTCTATGTTCTTTCTTTAGTTGGACGCTTTCTTCCTTTGTTGATTTATTTATTTATTTAAGTTTTCGCCATGTTGCTTCTGAACCATAACTGAGAGTTTGCCTTGAGGAAAACAAAATCCATAGTTGAATCTACATTTTTGTAACTACTGTAGGTAGGGTCTCATGTCTGACAAACTTTATGTACAAACATAAACATAAATGTACAAACATAAAAAACTAATTTGGCTGCACCCTGAAAAGGTTAATATACCCTAGTGTATCATGGTAAACCAAACTACATTCACCACAGTGTCACAGTGGTAGGCACCATAGGATTTTATAGATTACAGTACCAGGGTAGGTACTAAGCCACTTCAGTGGATCCCGTGGTATTACAATGGTGTGTTCCACAACACTCTGGTGAATTTCATGGTACTTACTGGGTACCACAGTTGTGGTTAAGGTGTTGGACTGCTGACCGGAAGGTCCCAGGTTCAACCACCCTTTAAGCTACACTTTTTGGGCCCTTAAACAAGGCCCTTGACCTTCAACTGCTCAGATGGACAGTATAATAAGAGTAAAATATAAGTCACTCTGGATATGGGGATCTGCCAAATGCTGTAAATGTAAACAGTACCTTACTATATGTTGTTGTTCGCGTTTTGGCTGACACAATTTCTGACACAACCCAACCACTTTATCCGGGCTTGGGACCAGCACTGCATCCATGTTATATATACTATATATCAGCAATTAAGTATCCATAGTACTATTAAAAATACCATGGTAAATCTTACCATTAATAGGAAGCTGGCTTTTTCTCGAGTTGTACCCCAAATCAAACACTTATGTCATTACTATGACAACCAAAAGCTGAAATTCGATCCATTGTTACTATGCAAAAACAAACAAGGCTTTCCTGACAGGTTTCATAGAACATAAACACAGAAAGCATGCAATTATACCTGTCCGTTGTATGCCATGATTATACGATGCAGTCATACGAGCTTCAAATCAACGCCGTCCTACTGTATATTCCCGAGCTGTTCTCATGCGAAACTAGCCTACACACCCATCCGTGTTTTCCGACTAGCAAAAAACAACACGTACATTTTTATCTTTTCCTGAACAGATGTGGGAAGTGTTACAGCTGCCTGCAGAGGCTGGCACCTCCAAAAGAGTTTTAATTAACCCAGATCCCTGGATGCACACGCCTGATCCTGTGTATGGATTGCAGGAACGTTTCGCAAGTCAGAGCAGACGTAGCTGTGTGTCCCACTATCTGTAACCCCTCTCACACAGAGCCTTGGGAAATCAACAGGGCTGTGCTAGGTCTGGCTGCCATTCTCTTTTTGTGGCTGTCCTAAAATAGCTATACAAGAATTAAAACTACAAGAGATTAAAAAAAATAAAAAATTAACCACAGCATTTGTAAAATCTCAAATCTGTTTGGTCAAAGCTCTAGTAAAACGCTGGGAGAATTGCATTAGTGTTAATCTGCACAATCCAAAGTCCTGGCCGTAGTTAAAGTGCAACCATAAAGTTTTTGGAGAGAGAAGTGCACACAACATATGGTTTGTCAGCAGTGTGTCTGAGGCTGAGATTATAAACAAGAATCAAATTGGATGCTTATAAATTTGCAATAGATTTAATAATACAATTTGTTCAATATTTTAACTATTTATAAATTGCATGCCATTATGTATTCACAACCATTGGAAAAATTGGATTAAGTCTACTGGACAAGTCAAGTCAAGTCAAGTCGGCTTTTATTGTCATTCCAACCATATACAGTTCGTACACAGTGAAACGAAACAACGTTCCTCCAGCACCAGGGTGTTACATACATGCAACAACATAAATTTACAACACAAATTTTTACATTTTTAAGTTAATCTAAAAGACCTATCAAATTTCTATACAAAAATAGACAATAGACAAAGTGCACGTGCAAATGTGCAAACAAAGATGTACATGACAGACACAACAATGTAACACATAACAGTCCTTTTTTTGATGAAGTTTGAATTGAGGTAGCGGGAGAGCAGCAGTAAACAGTTTACTATTTGACAACAGTATTGTGTGCAAATAGCAGTCAAATAAATATTGTGCAAAAAATTGCGAAGAGCAGCACAGGTAGGTAGGTATGAGCAGATTGAGATGGATGTATATCAGTGTGATTGTGCATGTGTGTTTATCAGTCCAGTCTCTTTGTGTTGAGGAGACGGATGGCTTGCGGGTAAAAACTGTTTCATAGTCTGGATGTGAGTGCCCGAATGCTTCGGTACCTTTTTCCAGATGGCAGGAGGGTGAAGAGTGAGTGTAAGGGGTGTGTCCGGTCAGCCACAATGCTTGTGGCTTTGCGGATGCAGCGTGTGGTGTAAATGTCTTCGATAGAAGGGAGAGAGATCCCGATGATCTTCTCAGCTGTCCTCACTATCCGCTGTAGGGTCTTGCGGTCTGACATGGTACAGTTTCCAAACCAGACAGTGATGCAGCTGCTCAGGATGCTCTCAATAGTTCCTCTATAGAAGGTGGTGAGGATTGTTGGTGGAAGCTGTGTCTTTCTCAGCCTTCTCAGGAAGAAAAGATGTTGTTGGGCTTTCTTATGTAGAGAGCTGGTGTTGAGGGACCAGGAGAGGTTCTCCTCCAGGTGGACGCCCAGGAATTTTGTGCTCTTGATGATCTCCACAGAAGAGCCGTCGGTGCTGAGCGGAGAGTGATCGCCCCGAGTCCTCCTGAAGTCAACAACCATCTCTTTTGTCTTTTCAACGTTCAAAACCAGGTTGTTGTCTTTACACCAGTCCGTTAGCCTCTGCACTTCCTCTCTGTATGCTGACTCGTTGTTCTTGCTGATGAGACCCACCACGGTCATGTCATCAGCGAACTTGATGATATGATTGTGTAGAGACACACAGCTCCAATCATGAGTCAGCAATGTGAACAGCAGGGGATTGGGGGGCCTCAGTACTCAGTGTGGTGGTGCTGGAGGTGTAGCTCCCGATCCGCACTGCTTGAGGTCTTTCGGTCAGAAAGTCCAGGATCCAGTTACAGAGGGAGGTGTTCAGGCCCAACCAGCTCAGCTTCCCGATCAGGTGTTGGGGGATGATTGTGTTGAATGCTGAACTGAAGTCTATGTACAGCATTCTGACGTAAGTGTCTTTCTTGTCAAAATGTGACAGTGCCAGGTGGAGTGTGGTGGAGATGGCGTCGTCCGTTGAACGGTTTGGACAGTACGCAAACTGCAGGGGGTCCAGTGAGGGAGGCAGCAGGGTCTTGATGTGTCTCATGACGAGCCGCTCGAAGCACTTCATGATGATGGGTGTGAGTACAACAGGGCGGTAGTCATTGAGACAGGACACAGAAGACTTCTTTGGCACGGGGACGATGGTGGTAGATTTAAAGCATGTGGGAACGACGGCGCTGCTCAGAGAGATGTTGAATATGTCAGTGAGAACATCTGCCAGCTGTTCTGCACATTCTCTGAGCACTCTGCCTGTGATGTTGTCTGGTCCAGCAGCTTTACGTGGGTTGACTCTGCGTAGAGTTTTCCTCACATCAGCTGTGGTGAGACACAGCACCTGGTCGTTCGGCGGAGGGGTGGTCTTCCTCGCTGTCACGTCGTTCTGCATGTCGAACCTGCGTAGAAGCTGTTCAGCGATTCGGAAGGGAGCCGTTACTGTCACAGGTAGGTGATGAAGTCCTGTAGTTAGTGATGGCTTGTATACCCTGCCATATGCGCCGTGTGTCACCGCTGTCCCTGAAGTGATTGTGGATTCTCTGGGCGTGTGCGCGCTTCACCTCTCTGATGGCCCAAGACAGTTTGGCCCTTGCTGTTCTTATGGCCGCCTTGTCCCCCGCTTTGAAGGCAGAGTCTCTGGTTCTCAGAAGTGCACGCACCTCCGCAGTAATCCACAGTTCCTGGTTGGGTCGTGAGATGATGCTCTTGGAGACAGTGATGTCATCGGTACACTTGTTGATTTAGCTGGTCACTGATGACGTGTACTCCTCCAAGTCGGTGTAGTCACCGTAAGTTGCAGCCTCCCTAAACATGTTCCAGTCAGTGTTCTTGAAACAGTCCTGAAGAGCAGAGATGGCTCCTACTGCCCAGGTTTTCACCTGCTTCAGAACCGGTTTTGAACGCCTGACGAGTGGTCTGTATGCTGGAATTAGCATAACAGAGATGTAGTCTGAGTAGCCGAGGTGGGGGCGGGGCTCTGCTCGATATGCGCCGAGGATGTTTGTGTAAACAAGATCCAGCATGTTTTCCCCTCTCATTGCAAAGTCCACATACTGATGGAATTTAGGAAGCACTGACTTTAGATTTGCATGGTTGAAATCTCCAGAAACAATAAACAGTCCATCCGGGTGTGTGTTCTGCAGATTACTGATCTTAGCATACAGTTCACAAAGCGCTTCCTTAGCATTAGCACTAGGTGGAATGTACACTATATGTACACGATAATGAAAACAGTGGTGAATTCCCGCGGTAAATAAAAAGGTCTACATCTAAAGCTAGAAACTAGCACAAAGTTCTTACACCATTTCGTGTTGATGTAAACACACAGGCTGCCGCCGCGAGTCTTACCGCACAGAGCTGCATTTCTGTCGCCGCGAAACAAGGCTAGTCCGTTTAGCTGAATGCCGGTGTCTGGAACTCTGTCGCTGAGCCATGTCTCTGTGAAAACAAATACACAGCAGTCCCTAACCTTACGCTGTGTAGCCTGTTGCAGTCGGATGTAGTCCAGTTTATTTTCCAGGGAGCAGACGTTAGATAAGATGATGGATGGAAGAGCCGGCCGGCTAGGGTTTGTTTTTAGCCTAGCACAGACTCCCGCCCACTTGCCGCGCTTGCGCTTCCTCGCGCACTGCTTACGATGTCTCCTCCTCTGGCCACTGGCATCAGGCAACGCAGAGGACTGGAGGCCTGGTTCCCGAAGCAAGCCGAACTTGCGTAGCTTCTCCCGCATTTCTCTTTCAAAAGCTACAATCAATGCTGCGTGAAAATGCTATGGGAACATCTCTTTGTTGTCCGGTTGTGAAGCCTGTGCATGTCAAAACCACCGAATACCTCAACTTAATAACCTCTGCCATGCATGACGTCACCGAATAAGGTGCACCTGCAGGTTATAAATAGGAGTGAAACGGAAATATCCTCAGATCTTTTTGTCTTCAGGACCGTTTTGTGTTTGCATGTGCATGTGCAAGCCATAACGAAAGCAAAAGAAAAAATAACAGCATTAACTCACCGATATGGCGGAGTTGCTTAAGAGATGCGTGCCTCCGTGCGATAGATCTCTTTCGGAGGGCGATCTCCATGAATTTTGTCTCGAGTGTCTGGGGGAAGAACACGCTCGCCTCGGGCTTCAGGGAGACTGTGAGTACTGTGATCTTCTCCCTATAAAGATGCTTTGTGCGCGGCTCTCTTTCTTTAAAGAGAAACCGCAAGCCGCGGCGCATTCCTGGGGCTCGCGTGCTGATCTGGCAGACGTGCACGAGACGGAATTTCCTCTTTCTCTCGCGCTCTCTCCGGATCAGGAAGTTTTAGCTTCCGCTTCGCAAGCGCGCTTCGGCGCTTCTTGTGAAGGAGCGGAAGAATCCTCCTCTCTTGCTTCCATGGAAATAGCTTCCTGACAACGCTCCTCCAGTGCTGACAGAGCTTATGAGGAATTATTAGAGGTTATAACGCGTGCGGTCGAGGGTTTGCATATCGACTGGCCGCAGAAGCGAGATTTGGTGACCTCCATGATGAATTAACTCCTTCATGGAGCAAGCCATATTCATTGCGTGTTTTTGTGCCACCGACTTCGACTTCAAATATCATTGATGCGAAAGCATGCGGTTATATGATTATGCCTCAGATAGAAGAGACGCTTGCAGGCTATCTCTCTCCTGGGACATCATCTTCCCTGAAAAAGCCTACTCTCCCCTCCAAGCCGTGTAGATTGACATCTGCTTTGGTGGGGAAAGCTTTTCAGGCAGCAGGTCAGGCTGGCGCTTGCGGGCACACCATGGCGGTTTTGCAGGCCTACCAGGCTGATCTGCTGAAGGACCTAAGCACCAACGGGGTTATTGATGACAGGGCATTTGCAGAGCTGCGCTGAGCCACAGACCTGTCTTTCCGTGCAACCAAGCAGACAGCCCATGCTGTGGGCCGTTCTATGGCTGCCGTGGTATCCACGGAGAGGCATCTGTGGCTGAACCTCATGGGCATCAAGGATAAGGATTGTGCTGTCCTTTTTGATGCCCCCGTCTCGCCTTCCGGCCTCTTTGGCGACGCTGTTAATTCTGGCGCCACTAGGTTTCGGGAGGCGAAGTTATATGAACAGGCTTTTGGGAGGTTCCTTCCCCGCCGTGCTCAAGAGCCGGGACCGTCGGCCACCCGGCCCCGGCCAGGTCTGGCCCCTATCAGGCGTGAGGTGCAGAAGGAGAGCGTGACCAGCCGTGCACCCCCTCGTAAAGACTGGGGTGGGGCTCACCGCTCTTCTCAAAAATCTGCCTCAAAAAGACCGAATCTGAGGAGCTTCCTCTCTTCAAAGAGGAAGCCCTGAGGCTCGTGCGCCCGGGGCCGTGGGGGTGTATCCCCCCAGGGAGGGGCGCCTGGATTTTCATCACAAAACAGGGCCTCCTCCCTGGCACTCCCAGGAGGCCGGTGTTCAATCTCCGCCACCACTCCGTCTCCAACGAAAAGTTGGGTGTTCGGAAATCTCCTGCCATACTTCAGGATACCCAACACCTAACACCCCCCCATCCAGCCGAAGTGTCAAAGCTCGTGCCCCTTTCAGAAAAGCTGGCAGCGTGGAAACTACTGCCAGGAGTATCTCCTTGGGTACAAGGATTCAGTTTGCACATCGTCCTCCGCGTTTCAACGGCGTGGTCTCCACTTCGTGAAACGGACCGAGCACATCTGCTGGCCCAGGAGACCCTGCTGGGCAAAGGGGCCATAGAACATGTTCCCCTTCCAGACAGAGAGTCGGGCTACTACAGTCGGTACTTTTTGGTGCCCAAGAGAGGGGGGGAGGGGGGGTTGCGTCCGATCTTGGATCTTCGCATCTTCCTTATCTCAGGAAATCCAGATTCAAAATGTTGACTGTCAAAATTATTGTTTCTCAAATCCAACCAGAGGATTGGTTTGTGACAATTGATCTCAAGGACGCATATTTCCATATAGAAATATTGCCACAGCACAAGAAGTTCCTGAGATTCGCTTTCAGGGGCGAAGCTTACCAGTATCGGGTCTTTCCATTTGGCCTAGCTCTGTCACTCCGCACATATACAAAATGCATGGATGCAGCTCTGGCTCATTTACAACTCCAGGGCATCCGTATTTTGAATTA
>QNUK01000366.1:0-57500 GCA_013621035.1 Clarias magur
GATATAATATGTAATGTTACCATTTTATTATCCATATAATGCCTTGTGCTGAACATACAGTATACTGCAGCATTTACTGTGTAATCGATAATTATAAACAAAGAATTCAATATTTTTAAAATTAATATACAGTATGCTTGCACCTAAGGTGTTAAAATGTTGCAGTTCCCCTATGAACCTACGGGTAGTGCACTTTACGCTATTTATTTACCCATTATTCACAGGCAGCGCAGCATCCGATCTAGTAGGAGTGGAGTTTGAATTATTTCTCTAAAGTTTGTTGAATTATTCTAAAGTTTGTTTAGAATCGTAACTCAATTTTTAAAAATAATATCATGTCGGATATTTATGAAATCGTGATACCTGAATCGGCACCTGTAGGTATCGTGATAATACCGTATCGGCCGGTCCCTGGTGATTCCCATCCATAATAACTCATAATTTACGTTGATTGCTGTGATTAATCATAAAGCAACTTCAAAGGAAAACATTATAAATAGTATAAATGCTATCAATGAGTGCTTCCGAATAGAATTGTTTTCAAATTTTGTTTAATGTAATTATTTAACCTGCCAACACTTTTTCTATCCTCAATGTTTGTTTAACCTGAGCTGCAATCTGAAACATAAAATACGTTTCCCATTGCTCTCCTCTTTAAAGAAAAGCCAAGCGTACAGTATGTCGTTTACATTGTGCTGATTTCTGAATATATTACATTATAATGCGCATCTATAAAAAAAAAAAAATATATATATATATATATATATATATATATATATACTCTCATCTGTCTATGGAAATGGATGCCTTTAAATTCCCAACTTTGAACCAACGCCGTTTGTGTGACAGATTAAGCATGTGCTATAAAACGACCTGATTGCTGTAATAAACGAGGATGAGGAGGACGAGGCAGGGACAGTGTACCTCTCAGGGTGACTGTCAGCCACCAGGCCGCGGCTGGTCTTGGAGAGCTCGTGTACGGTCTCGGCGTAGTCCTCCACCGCCTGCTCTAGGATCTGGTGTTTCTTCAGCATGGCCACTGAGCTCTGTTCATCCTGAGAAGCAAAAAAAAAAAAAAACACTTAACTGACGTCTGAACCAGCAGCCTCTCGTGTTTAACATGAGTTTCTCCGTCTCCTTTACACCTCCAGCGGTAGCTTCACTACCTTTTGCATGAAATACAAAAGCACTTCTACACACCTTGGCCTTCTCCTCTGACATCATGTAGAGCTCCTGCTCGCTCATCCAGGCCTCCGCCTCGGCCGCGTCGAAGTAGTACTGCTGCGCCTGATGCGCCTCCTCCAGCCGCTCGTGTCTCTTCGCTGCCTCCTGACTGAGGAGGTTCCAGAGGTCCTTCAGCTCGGCGAGACGTGCTTTGATGGCGTCCACGCCCGGGCTGTCCACCGTCACGATGTTCTGGCTGCGGTCGAAGATGTCGTCACAGCGCGGCTGGTGGCCCTGGATCTCCTTCTGCAGGGTCTGAATGGGAAAAAAAAAAAGTGAGCCAAAGGTCCAAGCGATGTGACGATGAAAATCAAACACAACTGAATAGATTTCGACGGCTCACCTGGTTCTTCTTGATGAGCATCTGGACCGTCTGTAAGTTGTGTCCGTGGTCCGTCGAAGTAGCGAGAGGCATCCTCTCCTCGACCCAGAGCTGTGAAAAGAAGGGAATGATGTCATAAACGGTTCACTCGCCTCCTGAAACATCACTCCATCGCTCGATCGCCGGACTCACGATTTCGTCCTCGACGTCCCGGTTGAACTGGTGGATCTTCATGGAAGCCATGAGGAAGTTCTTCCTCTTCTCAAGAGGTTCGAGGAGCTCCTGGAACTTCTTCTCCACCACCTCACGTCGCCCATCCACCTCGTCCGTGTCCTTGCCCTCCTGCCGCAGCACGTGAGCCTGAGACTGGAGCTCCTCCACCTCCCGCTTACGCACGTCCACCTGGTTCTCCAGCATCTGTGGATGGAGGACAAAGAGCTCACGTAACACTCCAGACCCACAACAGTGGAGCTGCTCTCCAAATCTGGTGATCATACAGATTATTAAAACGCTCAGGTGTTATATTGGCATTAGCTAAAAGTTTGTACGCCCTCATTCTTTTTTACTTAATAAAATCTGTGTTATGATCTACAAGTGCAGAGAAACAGCTTCACCTGATCAGATTACTATAAACATACAAACACACCACCACCAACAACAACAACAACAACAACAACAAAAATGGATATATTTTGTAAAAGTATAAGTTAATTTATTTTAAATAATTTGGCATTTCAAGGTCAAGAAATCAAATTCCAATCAATTGTAATGTAGTTAGAAAATAATCAAAGTCTGATTATTTTAGCCAGTTAACAATAGTTTGATCAATCTTTAAAAGAGCCGTATGGAGTCGACTTCCTACTTCAAATGGTTGAAAAAGATTTTTTTTTTTTTTTTTTTTGGATTTTTCCCCGATTTTCTCCCTAATTTAGTCGTGTCCAATTCCTCCCCGTCACTAGGGGGCTCCCACATTAAGGCTACTACTACCACTCAGCCGGGAGGGCCGAAGACTATCGCGTGTTTCCTCCGAACCACGAGACGCCAGCCGACCGCATCTTTTCGAACTGCTCGCTCGCGCACCGTTGGGGGCGGCGTAACACACTCGGAGGACAGCGCTATCCGCTCCCTCCGCTGCGCGAGCTCACAGACTGACTGGCTGTAGAGCCGTGATTAATGTGGGAGCACTATGTACCTCTCATCCCTCCCCTCTGAGAGAGCTCGGCCAATCAGCTCTCTCTAGACCTCCGGCTGCGAGAGGTTACAGCACCACCCGGGATTCGAACTAGCGATCTCCGGATGATAGGGCGAGCGCTTTACCCACTGCGCCACTCGGAGGCCTTGAAAAAGATTTTTGGCAAAAATAAATTAATTAATTAAATTAATCATCGCTGTTTCCTGCTGCTCTGCACTGCATGACGTTAAATCTGAGCCAATTCACGAGTTTCTAAAATAAGAGAAAAATCAGAAAGAACTCTCACATAAAAATATGAAAAATTCATCGTCATGCACTTTATAGTTCATATATTCCATAGGGTTGCAGAGACCACATGGACTCAGTATCTTTTTAACCTTATTTTATCTCATATTTATCCATATGCCTAAAGATACGATTTAAAGGATGCTTGTTCATGTAACACCCTCAGCAGCGACCTCATTTCCCCTTCTCTCGTCTGTTCCAGCCACTCAGCATCCAGCATCAGCAGTATACTGATCACCTGATCGCCTGACATCATCCGCGCCTGTTTCTCACTGATCCCTGCCTTAAGTTAGATGTTTTTTATGCTCGAATGAGTCATAGGTCACTGTGTGGCTCATTCCTGTCGCTCGTACCTGTTGTTTCTTCAGCAGGATGTTGACGCTGGTTAGATCTTTGCCGTAGTCGTCGGACTGGATCTGACCCTCCAGACCCCCCAGCCACTTGTCGAGGTCGGCGCAGCTCTGCGTGAACAGCTCGGCCTTGTTGGCGTCGAACAGGCACTGCGCTTTGGTCTGCGTGGTGGACTCCAGCTCCTGCCACTGCGTCTGCAGCACCGAGAGCTTCTCTTTCACCTCGGCCTCCGTCTCGGGCTTCTCTGATACCAGCTGCCGCCCTTCCTATAGAGACGGACAGACGGAGGGAAAAAGTGTTACTCTTAGTGTTACTCAACTAAATCCAACTGATTTGATTATTTGTCAAGACTGTAGCTTCCTGTGTCACTTTTCACAAAAAAAAAATAAAATAAATAAATAAAAAACCTCTGGATGGATTAACTAATTGGTAATGGATTTCAATTATACTGGAAATATTAAAATTGAAATTCAACCCACTGAATAATACAAATATATATAATAAATTGTATATATAATTTTTAAATTAGAACTATAAATAAATCATCTAAATTATGTACAAAACAAAAAAGTATAAATAAATAAATAAACAAATCACATTTGTATTTATTTAATTATTAAATTTAAATAAATTGGGACAACATGCACTTTTTTATACATAATAATAAGCTTCAATTAATAAAACTAAAAAGTATTCAAATTAAATACAATTATTATAATAAAAGTACCAGGAACTAAAATGTATATAAGGTGCCCTGGAAATTGCTCAGTATGCCTATTAACACACCCAACCACTAGAGGGCGCTTGTGTCCCTCCAGTTACTCTAAAATGCAAGTTTAAAAGCCGCCCCCCCAAAAAAAAATAAAAAGCAAAAAATGAGGGATGAAGGAAAGGGTTAAGGTGGAGACATAACTGGCAACCTCCAACCTCAAAACTTTAAACATTTGTGTTCAGTTCTGTAAATGTGACATCACTGGATGTCTTTAGGTGAGTCTGTACTGCCTAATGCTCCTCAGCCACTTTCTCTTGGTGTATACATACACTTTATGACCATACACACACTTAGCTGAGACACATTATCCAGGGTAAAAGTAACGTGTATAAACCTTCTCGATCTTATCCAGCCACTCTTTGTTGGACTGGAGCTCCGCCATGAAGGCCTGGTGTTTGAGCCACTTGCTGTGCAGGTTCCTGGCCTCGTCGTACGACATGTCCTGCGCCGTCAGCATCTTCTCGTTGATCCACAGAGACAGCTGCGGACACACACGACAGGAAAGCCAAAGTGTAAGCAACAAGGGGGGGCACCGTGTTCGCAGATGTTCTTCAAAGATTTTTCAACGTGCGCCAGCTGGGCTACAAACACAACACACTACACATGAAAAGTCCAAACCGTGTTCACATTCCGTGTATGTATAAATATGCACTGGAGTCGTCCTGTATAGCTAAAATCAGCCGGCTAGACAAGATATAAGAGTCTAAGAGTTTATCACTGAATAAACTCGATGTCTAAAAAAAAACAACAACCACATAATTAACACAAATTCAAGAAACAGGAAACAATGCATAACTCCAACGGCAGACCTTGGGCCGCGCCTTCTCTGATAAAAGCAATTTGACATGAAGATGCAGCAACAACATTCAGCTCTGTGACACCCACAACAGTGTGTTAAAATCCACTCAGTCACTCACGGAGCGTTTATACCGCTTTATCCTGTATATATATCCTGGGCACATACACACCCACTGGCATGCTTATTAACACACTAACAGGGACAACATGCAAACTCCATGCACACAGACCCAAGGTGGGAATCAACCCACTAAGCCACCATGTCAAAATCCACAAGAAATATATTTACAGTTATTATTCTGCATCATGCAAAACCAGGGCTATTTTCCCCTATGAGCTGTTAAAGCATAAAAAAACACTAAAGACCGCAAACATGTCTTGTTTGATTCACTACACTGTATGAAAAATTCCCCCCGATTTTTCTCCCGTGTTTAGTTTAGTCGTGTCCAATTCCTCCCCGTCACTAGGGGGCTCCCACATTAGGGCTACTACTACCACTCAGCCGGGAGGGCCGAAGACTATCACGTGTTTCCTCCGAACCACGTGACGCCGGTCGACCGCATCTTTTCGAACTGCTCGCTCGCGCCCCGTTGGGGGCGGCGTAACACACTCGGAGGACAGCGCTATCCGCTCCCTCCGCTGCGCGAGCTCACAGACGCCCCTGACTGGCTGTAGAGCCGTGATTAATGTGGGAGCACTAAGTACCTCTCATCCCTCCCCTCTGAGAGAGCTCGGCCAATCAGCTCTCTCTAGACCTCCGGCTGCGAGAGGTTACAGCACCACCCGGGATTCGAACTAGCGATCTCCGGATGATAGGGCGAGCGCTTTTACCAGTGTATGAAAAATTCTAAATGAAAATTTTTTTTTCTTTCTCAAAGCAAATATGCAGGCGTGTACTGTACCTCCTGGCAGTCCTGCAGAAACTTCTGTAGGTCTCTGTTATCTTTAAGTTTCATCAGGAGCTCCACAGCCGCCTCACGGTTCTTCTTATGCCTGTGGGTAAAGGTTCAAAGGTCATGAATGCATTTAATTACAACATAGAAATCATTATACCATGCTGTATTTAGGGTTTGTGAAGCTCAGTGCCTAAGACCTACAGTGGTGCATGGACTACAGTGACTATAAGATAACGGAAACCAACAAGGTTGTGAGACTTTCTACACTTAGACACCTCAATTACTGCACCTTCAGGTCCAATTGGTACTGTAGGTGAAAATGTACTGTACGCAAGGAAAGTTACGGGTATTCAGAAACCGGTTACACACATGCTCAAGCATTATTTTTCTCTAGTTGATTTATTTATTTATTGTTTAACACAAGCACTTATAAAAATACAGAGTGAATTTGGTTATTGAGATTTAAGATTAGTAATGTCTCTGATCTAAGACGCTGTCTCCTCAGATGTCCTCTTTGGCCTAGTCCACATGCACATGGGTGGGTGTTTTTAAAAACGTTTGCCTTTATACCCCCTCCTTTGTTCTCAGTCTTTTGTTTGATCAACATGAAAATGCAAGAACACGCAGTCAAAACATGCCAAACCAGCAGGTGGAGATCTAACACCAAGATTAAAGCCAGGATCTCGCCAAGTGTGCCACACTCTGACATCAAACGCAAGAATATGCGCTATGTGCTGCCAAAAACGCCAAAATTCGTTTTTATTGTCCACACATCAACACTGGTGAGCTATAATACGCTATAGTGTATGCCCTATAACATGTATTACCATGGTACTTCAAGCATAATCATGGTAGGTACCATAGGTAACCAGGGTAGGTACTGTGGCACTGTAGTACGATGATGTGTACCACAATACTTTGGTGAATCCCATGGTACTTACTGGGTACCATGATGACTACCAAAGTTTAGCTCAGGTATGTTCCGGTATAGCAGTATACACCATACTATACACAGTATCTCCTGAACTTTGTTAAGTACCCAGTAAGTACCATGGGATTCACCAAACAGTAAAATGACTTTTGAAAGGTATCCTAATATGCCATACCACGGTACATGGTAGAACCATGCACCATACTATGGTAATATAGTACATGTAACGTTGTACTGAAGTATGCACCATGGTAGAACCATGTACCATAGTCTGGTACATCTACTACATCAACTGATAAGTGCCATGGTACCGTTTAATGGTGCTATCTATATAACATGGATAATATGCCTAATGGGTGAAAATGCCTTCCAGAGTTTCAGGGATATTGTGGCATACAATAATGCAACATATCAACCTACTTCTTCTCGAATAAGCAATTCTGCATTAAAATGAGGTCCAAGGTCAGAATCTTGTGTAACTGAGACACGTCTTAAGAGGAACTTAAAAAAGTCCCAACACTATATGAGAACTGCAACTGTGTGCATCTCAATAACCTGTCATCAATGGAATTTGCTCTCTCCTGAATCTTCTCAGCGTTGATGTTTCCATCACTAGCCAGTCTGCGTCCAGCCTCAACCACGCCGTTGATCTTCTCCTCGTTGGCGTCCATCGTGGTCATGACGTCTTCGTGCTTCTTAATAGCAGCTTCTGCTCCTTCTAAAGTGGTGGGCAGCTCAGTGTGGGCCAACACATACTCCTGCAGAAATATGAATTAAGAGGTTCTCTTAGCATTGTAAGAAACTTTAACAAATGATTGTACCTTGCGTCAACTGTGACGCATGATCAATATATATTTCTTTGAGCGTTACCTGGTTGTTGAGGAAGGTCTCGGCCTGCTTCGTGTCTCTGAGGAACAGTTGGTAGGCGTGAGACTGGGACAGGAGGTTCTGACGGTTCTCCCACATCTTATGAAGCTCGTTCCAACCGGTATCCAGCGCCTGCAGCCTCTGCCTCAAGAACATGTGCTGGGCGTCCGTCTGACCCTGGGTGACCATCTCGCCCATGTCCCGCATCTTCTGATAGTCCTCTTCGTAGTTGTCGATCTCGTGCTTGATGCCTTCGTGTTGGGCGAGAAGCTTCTCAGCCTCGGCCAGGGTGTTGGGCATGTCCTCGGACGCGATGGCCGTCTGCGTGCGAGACAGCCACGACTGGAAATCATCCAGCTGACGGAGGAACTGCTGCAGCTTGCTGGCCTCTCCCAGGGAGGCCTCACGGTTTTGCATAGTATCCTTCAGCTCGTCCCAGACAGAGCCGATCTCCTCCAGCCTGCCTTTGATAGCGTTGGCTTGTTCAGGATGCTCAGCCGCCAGACGCTCTGCATCTCCGCGCATATCACCCAGCTTGGCCTCGATGGCGGCCAGGTCGCGCTCCATCCCGGTCAGCTTGCGCTGCAGCGCCATGACTCCCGTCAGGTCATTTCCGAGTTCCTGAGTCGACTCGATCACTTTGGTCTTCTCACGGATCCAGGACTTTGTCTCGTTGCAGTCCAGGTGATAGTTCTGGACACCCAGTGCGGAGTTCAGGGACTCCTTCTTCTGGTCCACCAAGTCTCTGAACTGGCTCCACCTTCAGGTGAGAAATTTCATAAAATTTTATAATTTTAAGTTAAACAGAACTATAACAGATAACAAGCATTAAGGGGTTTTGAGTTTGTAGAGTTTCATGTACTGCATACTGTACTGTATGTTCATGTGCAGTAGGTATGAGATAAAAATTAGACTTTCAGTTTTGATCCTTAAAAACAGAACAAAAATAAACCTTGACTCTTAGAGATGAATGTTGAAACCTGCCTTGTGTTCAGTTTGTCTTGTTGAGTCTTGATGTCTTTCTCGCTGGGGTGTCCACTGTGCATCAGCTGCCGGGCGATCTGATTGACCACGGCCACGCGGGACGCCTGGTTATTCATCTCAGGCTCCAGACTCTCGAACCTGGAACACATTATTCATTTACTTGACACAAAAAAAGCCCTGAGAAGTGCATCCTGGATCCATTGCTGAAATGAAATGAAACTCTCAAGAGTCGTGCGGTGGTTGTAATTTCAACCAGTGGTATATATAGTGATGCTGCTTATTTGTGGAGCTGCAGACGCTCATGTCTCATGTCTCTGTGTGACTCAGCAGGGACATCTGGTGCACTTAATGCTTCTAATGTGCCGTTTCTGGTGCATACAGTATAAACATATCTTATAGGAGGCTTTTCCATGACTGCAGTGTTCAGATAAAAGAACATTTAGTGGTGCTTAAAGGAGACGAGCATCGTGTAAATATAAGTATGGCCTTGACTGGGGTCAATACAGTTGTCTAATATGGCTCCAGGATACACAAGTCATATTCATCTACATACAGTTCTGTAGAATAGAATCCAACATTATACACCAAATTAAGCATGCGTAGGTCGTCTTTACCTGTGCTGAATAACTTCCAGATCCTCTAGTTTCTCTGGAATCTCCATGCTGTTGAGCCACTGTTCCTTCTCGTCGATCCACAACTCGCAGGCGTCAGCTTCACTGAACATCTTATACAGAGCCAGTGCATCCTGCAGAGCCTGTTTCCTCAGCCGGGTGAGCTCTGTCAGCTCCTTATAGCGCTCCTCGATGCCCGACAGGCGTGCGGTGATGTCGGTCGACTGGGCCAGCGCGTCAGGAAGTGCCTGAGCCTGCTCGTGGAGTGAGTCAATCACGGGGCGGTAGCTGGCCACCTCGGCTGCCGCGTCCTTGTGCTTCTTAACCAGCGCCTGCGTGGAGAACTCGTCATGGCCGACGTCGTCACTCGAGACGATGCGCAGCGCGTCCAGCATCCAGGCATCCACGTCATCGGCGTCAGCCTGGAACTGGTGTAAGCTACAGGCCTCTTCCAGACGCGCTTTCCTGACCGCAGCGAGTTGCTCCAGAGCCGCCCACTGACCCTGCAAATCAGCCACACGCTCGCGGATCTTGTCTTCTCCGAAGTGGCCAGCGTCAGCCATCGCCTGGCCCTCACGCACAGTGTGTTGCAGGTGTCCTGCTCGACCGCTCATCTCATCCTCAAGCGCCCTGTGCTTACTCAGCAAACGCACGGCGCCCGTCAGGTCCTTACCGACATCATCAGATGACAGGATCTGCTCCTTCTCACGGATCCAGCCCTCCTCCTCGGCCATCTCCCAGAAGAACTTCCAGAGACGGCGAGACTCCTCCAGACGTGCCCGGCGCTCGGCCGCCAGCTGCGTCAACTCCTGGTAGCAGAACTCCAGGTGAGCCACGCGATCACGGATCACCTGCGGATCGCACGGCTTATAACCTGCAAGAGGTGTCAGAAACAGGAGGAAAGGTTCTGGAATTAGTTTTTCAGTTGTGTTGAGGTCAAAATAACGGTATGGTTGCAGCTGTTGCAGCTATGGTTGCATACTGTCCTCATCCATATTTCTTCTCACCTTCATCATCAACGGCAAATTTCTGGGCTGTGGCGTTGACGGCCCGCACGCGGTCGGCCTGGATGGCGATATCGGCCTCCACCAGGGCGTGTTTCTGAAGCAGATCTTCCACTCCCAGCAAGTGCTTCCCGTAGTCCTGAGACAGCAGCAGCATCTGTGGAGAGAAGCAACTAATCATGACTTTCTGTAAAAAGTAACTTAGATACCACGTTCTGCATTAACATTCCAGTGCACCAAGACTCATTGTAATTTGCTCATTAAAAAGCCTTACAACAGGATTTTAAGTTTGCTACTTCTCTCACTTTCCCTTTTCTCAGTTACTCATGCTCTCCTGCCCACTCTCTCTTTTTCCTTTTTCCGTCCCACCTCCTTCTCTCGTTTACCTTCATCTCGTCCATCCAGTCCATGATGTAGAGCATCTCCTGGAAGACACGCTGCACGCCCAGGTTCATCTCCAGCCTCTGCCTACGTGCCTTCAGCAGCTCCAGGAGGTAGTCCCAGAGCCGCAGGACGTTGTCCTTACGTGCCGCAATGCGCTTGATGTCGTGGTAGTTCTCTGCTTCCAGCTCCCTAGCCACGGCTACCACGGCCTGCACGCGCTCCTCGTAGGCTGCGATGTCCGTCTCGATGGCTTCGTGCTTCTTGGTGGCCGCCTCCACTGCCTGGAGGTCAAAACCGAAGTTGTCCTGCGAAGGAAGTGGGAACGCATGATGAACATGGACCAGGTTTATTTGGTCATTTTATTGTAATAAATTAACAAAAGCTGTGAATCACAATTTACTTTCTCCAATCGGCCACAATCCCAAACAAAGAAGCGACACTTCACTTAAGTAATTTAAAAACCATGGTACAATTCTGAATCAAAAACTGATCCAATTGATTCAATCGACACAGCAAAAAAAAAAATCCCATATTATGACCACTCAAAAGTGCAAAAACGTGGTGAAAAACAGCGATCATGACAGGTCACCTGTGACACCAGCCGCTGGTTTTCGCTGAGCCAGGTTTCTCTCATGGCCGCCTTGCGGTCGAAGCGGCGTGCCAGCTGCTCAAGCTTCTCCTGACGAATCAGCTCATTCCTGAGGGCCAGCTCACGCTCATGCTCCGCCTTCTCCAGACGCTCCCAGGCCTGAGTGGACACACACGTACACACGTTATGAACACTGTAACTATCATACTATACATTTACAGCAGATCCAAACTGACTTTAGCTTCTAAGCCATTTATAATCTATTAACCATTAATAGTGTTGAATTCTCAGTTCTGATTGGTCAGAATTTAATTATTTGAATGGAGATCTGGCAGGTTTGTATTAATATGTTCACTCTATCAGATATATTATACCATAGTAACATTTTATTCACGAGTGTGAAAGGCGAATAGCCCACATACACCGATGAGCCATAATGTTATAAGACAAAGCAGGATGCCCAGTATTGCGTAGATCCCATGACTCCACTAGGGTTGTGCTGCGGTATCCGGCAGTGGATCCTTTTGGGCCTATGGGCATCACAGCCGTGTTGATATCCAGCACAACCTCGAAATGTGTTATTGCTTTCATACTGTACAACTTCTCGGCAGTGGAACGTACTAACCAGGACTAGCAAAGCTGGCGGCCGACAGTTAGTGTAATTAACGGATGAGAGAGTAGTTTTAAAGTCTTACTGGTACTATGTAGCCAAATAGTGATGAGACATTTCATAAGTTTCTCTTTATATCCACTTTAGAATATCAACTAAATTAACTTCAAGGTTCTGGGGTTGAATCCCAAATAGCGTTAAATGGAAAGCTAGTTTGCTATATATGGTGTACAATCCCTTGTTCCACACACCAAGTAGTGCCCTTAATCAGGGGTTAGATAAGGATTTGGGATTCAGCCTTGTCTCAGAAGATAGTTAGCTTTATTGCTCGTCCTAAGCGAAAATGTAAATGAAACAAGACAGAGGCCATTCGAAATCTCTTACCAGATGTGTTTTCTTGCACCAGAAGTGCTTCTGTGACTGGTTTTGAATGTGGCTTTTGGCAGGCAGCCGCTCTCCTCTACAACAGCTCATCCCCAGGTGATGCAGTCATGAAGTGCTTTAAAAGAGCTGAGATCTGTTCCACAAACATGTCTCACCTTGTTGATGTCCGAGATAAGCTTTCCCTCTCGGGGCATGTAGACTTTCTGGTTGTTGGCTCTCATTTTGCTCTGAATTGTAAACAGGAGGACTTCCAGGTTTCCTTTTTCTGTGAATCTGAAAAATGAGCCCAAGGCACGGTTTGGTGCTTCACTCGATTTTTCAATACATTTAAATAAACACAATCCCTGTCAGTCACCCATATTCAAATAAACATTCTATCCACACTATTCCAAGATGGTTTATGGTATTTATGCGTCTTTTACTTTAGCGTGACATGGCTACAGAGATGGTACAATGCCGCGACACTCACTTGGGAGGCTTCTCGACAGTGCGGTACGTGTTGAAAGCTTGGAGCTGCTGCTGGACGCCTACAAGAGAATTCGCGAACTTGCGGTTGTTCAGGATGATGATCGTCTGCTCGATCCACTCCAGGAGGTCGGACGCGAGAGACTCGTATTTCTCAATCATCTTTTCTGTTTCGATGGCGTTATCGAGCACCTAGACAGGATGATGCACAGGGTTTTGCTTCTGCGACGTGCAAACTGTTTTAGTGTACCGGTATATACTGCAATTTAGAGTGAAAACTCACTTTGCCAATACGCTTGCCCTCCACTTTCAGAGCCTTCATCTTGGAGAAATAGTGGTAGTATGTGACGACGTAGGTGATGACCGACTTCTCGTCAGGATGGTCTACACTGATATCTAAAGGAAGGAACATATAGCTAGGTTAGGTTTTGTTACAGAAAACAAAGTCTGGATTTACACGAATCCTTAATGAACTTTCTAAACACATGTAACCATCTCTTGTAACCACCTAAAAACAATGCTGTGTTGTTAAATAAATAAAAAAAAAGCTAAAGTTAAAGCTGCTTCACTGTTTTTTGTAGCTGCTTTACTATTAACTTTTATCCAGAAATGTTATTGCTTGTAAAGTTTGTGTCTTGTCTGCGATTTATGCTTCTCCGTTAAGTCTACAGTATGTGGTGCTTACGCCATACAGTATGTGTGAGCATTTATACACGTGCACTGGCGTGTCGGTGTCGCTCTGCAATTACACCGCCAGTCCTCTAGATGGCGGTGAGGTTTCTATACCAAGGTGTTGATTGGAGGAGATCTTGTCTGAATTGGAACTAAAACATAATGAGCAGTGGTTACTTTTATCGTAATTACTACTCAGAGACAAGAGACGATGTCCCCGAAGATGGTCCATACAAAGAGGCGTAGAAGAAGAAGCCGGGAATGCAATGCTACCAAACGAACGCGCCGCTTCGATGTACAGTCAGACTTCTGAGGATGTGCACGTCAACTTAGTTATGCGAGGTCTATGGAGTAAACTTGACTCAGAAGCGTCAAATATATAGGCTTTATGTTGCAGATGTTCTCTTTTTAGATATCCGTACATGGACTTAATTCATGATGTATGGTTTGATATCATATTGCGGCAGAATTCTTGAATCTAATCCAGAAAGTGTTCATTTTATAAGACAGCAGTTACAATAGTGTTGACCGAAAGAAAAATCATTATATATTATTTACTAAACTAATGTTCTAAACACGTTATCATTTATATCGTAAAGTAGAGATGTGAATCATACAGACTGCTGATTCGATTAAATTAGATTTTTCGGCATTGTGGTTTTCGATCGATTTTTAGGCAAATCGTCTGATTTGTCTCAAGCAGCTATATTTCTCGCGTTTTAAAGTAAAAAACTACTAAATGTATCTAATATGCATTAAAATGAAAATATATGAAGTGTTGCTGATTCTCTCTCTTTTTTTTTTAAACATCATCTAACGCGCCATACTCCAGTCCAGTAGGTGGCGGTATTGCACCAACCGCACATAAACTTATAATCCAGGAAATGCCCATTGAGAGGTGATTCGATCTGTGAAAACTTGTGCAAAATGCTCCAAAACACCAATTTGGAAGAGTTTAGGTGGAGAAACTGGCAGTGTAGAATTGCAGTGTAGAATTTTCCAAATCTCAACCCTTTATGAAAACTGTAATGACTAGAAAATAGAAAAAAAACAGCAAACTGATTGTGAGCAATATGAGATAGGAAAATAATTTCATGTGACTGAACTACTAAGAAATTGTTTGTTTTATAAGCAAAAATTCATGACGTCAGCCTTAAACTGAGCTCGATCTAATAATCTGCTATTTTCCCCAATAAAACTCTAAGCATGCCTGCAGAATGCAGCTCACAGAAAGGCAGGTCTCAATACCGAGGTTAAGAGAAAGTTCTTACCCTCAGGGTCGAGCAGTTTAGTGAGGCCCAGGTGCTGCTCGGCCAGGTTGAAGGCATTCTGCAGGTTGTAGTGAGCGTTGGACTTCTTCAGCTTGTCAAAATCAATAAGATCCGGCCTGCGAATAAAGGAAGACGCGGGTTTCATGAAGCATCAAATGACACAAGCCGGAAACAAATGCTGCAGAAGCTGAAGCTGAGGCAAGAACTGAAACTGGAGTCTTGGCTGGTGGGGTTTCTACCTGTGTTTGTGAATGAGGGCGTTGAACGCCATCCCGTCGCGCCAGCTGGTGGTGAAGTTGTGGATGTTGACGTTCGGGTAGCTGGAAAAAAAAAAACGGTGAAAATGATCCGGTCATACAGATGAACAGTTCCTCCAGAACTCAAACAGACGCTCTTCGACGAACACACGACTCACCCTGCCGTCTTCATCTGACACCACAGGAGCAGAGCGTCTTTAGCCGAGCGCTTTTCTTTATTGTCTTCTGTTACGACACTGATGTCTTGGATCTACACACACACACACACGTACACAACAAGACAGGATTCGTGTACAGTTTCATGACAAAGTTTAATGACACCCAGTACTGTGCAAAAGTCTTGAGCCACCCAACCATCCCCCCCCCCCCCTCCACATGTCTTCATATTTTTGGTTTAATTACGTGATTTAGATTCAATTAATGTAATATTACCAATTTTTTTTTTACTGCGACAGGCTGCAAAGTACCTAAAAGATCCAATTTAAAAATTGCTTGTGTATGTAACCGCCTCCGCAGCGACCTCTATTTCCCCTCTCGTCTGTTCCAAATACTCATTCAGCATCACCAGTATACTGATAACCGGCCTGAACATCTGTAAACAACTGCACCTGTTTCTCACTGCTTCATGCTTTAAATTAGATGTTTTTATGCTTGAATGATTCAAATGGAAATCATTCCTCTGAAACTGCTCAAGTGCAGGGACTAGACTGAAAACAAGAGACCAAAAGAAGAGATGAAGAAGTCCTTCATCAAGCCTGGACAATTAATCCTTAAGACAATATTACTGTAAAATTCAGGAAAGGCTGGCTCTTCAGAGGCAAAATATGAAAAAACGAGGGGGGTCAAGACATTTGCACATTGCACACACACACACACACACACACACATATAGGATTATGATTGAAACAAAAAAGATTAGTACCTGGAAGCGGAGGATGATGGTCCAGATGAGGCCGAGGGTGAGGCGATGGTTGCCGTCGACGATGTCATGGGAGCCCATGTTCTCGAGGTGGACACGCTGCTCCTTGAGGAACTGCAGGGCTTTATCCACATTCTCCAGACAGTGGATTCGCATTCGGCCCTTCGTGGGTTTGGGCTGCAGGCAGGAAACAAAAAATTATTATTATTATTATTATTATTATTATTATTATTATTGTTATTGTTATTATTCCACATTAATGCAAAAACTTTTATCAACTTCCCAATTATTAAAGTTAATAGGATAATACAAAAATGAAAATATGTTGAATGCCAGTTAACAGAATGCAATTAGTGTGGCCTGCCACAGACATTATCTCCCAACACACACACACACACTCCATGCCATGCTCCAACTTATCTACTGTAATTATTGACTGTTAGACTTACTGACTGGAGACGACTTCCATAAATAAACAATCTCTCTACACACATTGTTCATTTTTAATCAGTTCATTATAAGTCATTTACTATTTAGGAAGTCCACATTGCGAGTCCCCGGGAGGATGTTGCTACACAAATGTCTTTTGACCAATCAGAGTCGAGACTTCGACAGCACTGTGGTATCCTTCCTGACACAACCTAAAGCAGCAGACCACCATCACACCTCTCGATAACTTGGTAACGGACAATATTTCTTTTGGTCCGGTCACACATCTGGATTTGGCAGATGTTCTGAAATCAGAGCTCTGCTTAAAAAAAAAAAAAAAAAAAAGTAGGACTGGCACATCAACATTTATCATTCGTTCTGTCCAAGAGAAATATTTGAAGGGGTACTTCTGTAAGTGGTCCGCAGTTCGCTTTGGACGGGAGTATCAGACTAAACTCGCTAATAAGCGGATCTGTGTTTTTCCATGATTACTGTATGGAGGTCCTGCAGGGTCTGGACCACTTGTGGGACATTTTAGAAGTTAACCGTAGCTTAAAAACACAGACGAACCTCTATTGGGATAATATTTGGCTAAAATGTTTCTCAGATCTCCTGAAATTACGGTAACATTCAGAACGTTCCGCGAGACTGTTCTACCTAAAGATATTCCTTCAGCTGGCGTTTTGATGGAGTTGGAGACGGAGTGCTGTCTAACACGTCATAAAGACCATACAATATGATTTACGTCATCATCATCATCATCATCATCATCATCATACCAGTGAGTGAGCCTTCGTGTGTTATGCATGGGGCGTCAAAGAGACCACGCCCATTAGGATAGAAAGGTGACGAGTCCAGACTTCTATTCACTTTCAGTAATGAATACAAACACAGTGTTTATATGTTATTACTGGAGAAGTTCACAACCATCGACTTCAAATCTGTCTTTAATTCCTTTAACTTTGTTTTAAACTAAAGTTCCCAAATGACACGTCCAGACGTCCCGCGCGCAGGTGCGCTGCTGACAGAGCTGTACAGGTAAACACGTGTTACAGGCTTCGGTAACCCACACCAAGACCTTGCCTGCGGGGAACACAGGACTCGAGTTAATGATGTACCGTGGCCTTGAGGACAGAACTTGGCACACTGTCTCTATTCTGATATGCACAATGGACGAGAGCAGGAAAAGCCAAGTGTCAGAGACAGATTGAGACACTTTTGAATGGAATGTCCTGATGTAAACAGTATGTATCCTTCGCGATGCGTTTATCTCCCCCGCTCAAGTCTGCTGTTTTTTTCTCTCTTCTTTTTCCGTTTTATCGGCGTAAGGATTCGATGTGCCATTTTTGGGAGATAAAATAAAATGCACACGAGTTTCTAAACGGCTCTATCGGCGTGTGTGAGTGAATGAGTAACTGGGTGACGGCCGAGGTGTGTGTGTGTGTGTGTGTGTGTGTGTGTGTGTGTGTGTTTTGTGTGTGTGCGTGCACTGGGATATGATGTACCAGGAGACTTTGTACTCAGGCGTGGTCGCTGCGTCTGGAGAGAAAAGGGAATGAAATAGTAAAGGCTGGGCATGGGGGATGGTGGGGGTGGTGCATGCTACAAGTCCCTTGAGGACATGTCCTGATGAGTATTTCAGACGGTGGATGTGATCTGCAACGTGAGAGTCAAATGAAGTGACGGAACACCAAACACCAAACCAGACAACGGACAGCGTGCTGCTTAAATGTACCCCTACTTTAGAGGTGCGGGTGGTATCGTCCTTGTGTGTGCTGAGTGTGTAAGGAGTGCTCATGCGGTAGACAATCACACACACACACACACACACACACACACACACACACACACACAAACGCGCCGCTGTAGCATTGCGTCTCTTTGAAAAGCACATGGGTTACACACACGGCAGGTGGAACGCGGTGCAGTACAGCGGCTCTATGATGACATCAGCACTTTTCAGCAGAGTCACTAAAGACAAGCCGATAAATCACCTTCAATTACAATTAGATAACTGATTACGGAGTAATGTAACGATTTAGAGGAGGAGGGTCCACATTAACATCTCATCCAAGTCTTTCTAGCCACCCGCTAGCCATCTTGGCCACGCCCCTCAAATTATTATTCCCACTCATGCATGATCAGGTATATATCCTATGCATGTTAGTTTTCAAAACCCGTAACTGAGCTGATGTTTTAAACTGGATTAAAGGTTTTCCATACAGTAAGTACTCTTGCACATCCAGATAGCAAAGACCAGTGGCTTCAGGTCACCCAACTTCTTTTAAGCCTGTTTCTATGGTAACGGTCATGTTTAGACTGGACACTGTGCTGTAATCCAGGATGGAGATCTAATCGAGACGTACAGTATGAATATTATTTTAATATGAGTGTAAAATAATACCATCTACTCTCTTATGTATTAGATGAGGGGTCGAACCAAGGTATTTAACTCAGACCAAACCAACTAGTTAAAAGAAATGACTTGATCAGAAACAATAAATGTAAAATATGGTTGCAAAGCAATGATGATCGGGCCCAAGCACCTGCGTTATCACCACCCGGGGGAGGGCACCAGAAAGACTGAGGGAACAGTGGGCACGTGCATTTAAAGAGGAAATAACAATACAAATATGACATGAAATATAACTATAGTATTACATAGAACTAAGGAAGTTACTATCCACTTTTCATCATCAGGTTTAAGGCCTCGGCACGGCTGAAGTGTTTGAGATATCAAAAATCCCTTCGCAATTTTGCATCCTCAATATCCTGAGATCATATTGGCCTGGGTTGGTGGCGATCGTATAAATCCCTATAAGGAGTATATCAAATTCCAATGGGTGCATTTCGCAAACAACTCAAAATAGCTGACTTCCTGTTGACTTGAGCTCATGGCATGTATAGCCAAAATTGTTCAACTCAATGTGATCTAATGTGTACCAATGTGATCTTCTCCAAATGTGTACCGAGTTTTTATGCAAGTGTGTATGAGCTCCACAGCAAAATCTCCTGTGAAGGCCTTGTGCCACGCCCAGGACCCGGTCGCTCAGGCGTCCTAATGGCAGCAGATTTCAACCGTTGTGCTGATTTTTTGAGGATGCTAGATGCCTAAAAAAACTCTGGATGCTTAAAAAAAAGAACACTACCCTCACACTCTATGACACGATAGTCCTTGGGCCCAGATGAAAGGGGTGATGTCATAGTGCATATAAATATATATATATATATATGTATTTTTTTTTTATGACTCAAGTTAATTAGTAGTATGTATTAGTACAGTATATAGTATTAGTAAATGTCACCTAAAGCATCACGTTAAGCAAATTAATGTCAGTTCTTGTATTAAATGTATTAAAAACCTGAGTACACATATAGGACTCTGTGCTTAAGAGGTAGGAAGTGTGTCAGTGTAAACCTGCTTGCTACAGGTGAGTGAACGAGATTGACGGTGATATCGAATGTCAGCACTACAAAGGCAGGATGTTAGGTACAGTAGGTGCTTTCCGAGAGTAATCCTCCTCACTGCGCCAAGGTGTAAACCGATCCTTATCTCAAGAGTGGAGTGTAAGCTCACTCGCCCGAACCTTTTCCTGTTCATCGTTAATTACTTTTGTCCTTATTTTACAGGTGATCCAGTCTATGATTAATGAGGGCTCATTCTGATGAAGAAAACTAAAAACAGAACGGCAATTTAAGCCTTTTTTTCAATAACGAAACTAAACTTCTAAATGATAGACTTCTAACTAAATAATAGGTTACATATCAAGATTCTTTTTTTAAATTTTTTTTTATGTATATATGTTTGCATTTGAGGTGTTAAAAAAACATAAAATGTTCATGTGTTTAATATTATATTGGGGTATTTATGAAATGAGTCCCATCCTTAATAAATAATTTGCAAAATATATGACGAAATGGTAAAAGAGGCATTCTTTAATTAATGATCATAAATACTGGTGTACAGTAACTTCTTGCTCAAGGCTTTTACACAGTACTATATGCCATGTATTACAATTCAACTATATGCCATGTATTACAACATTTTCTATATTTAGTTTGAGCAAATCTGCCAGAAGAGTTGTTCTATTGAACTGAAAAAAAAAAAAAACGAATGAAAAATTAGCAGTGACAATTGTGTTTAGTTTCAGACTCATCTCCAGATCTAAACCGATAGAAAACTGTTGGACGATGATGAAGAAGGCAATAGCAGTTAAGAAACTGTCTTCTGTACATGCTCTTCAAGAAGCAATCAAGCAGGCATGAATTGAGTGAGTGACAGCAGAGTACTGGAGACATCTTGTTAACTCTATGCCCAGCTGGATCCAGGAAGTTTTCATAAAATGACAAATTATTCCTTTCATCTTGATTGTCATTATTTAAAAAAAAAATACGTCCATCAAGGAACCTCTGTTGTCCAACTAGGGACCGTGAAGGCCAATGGTGAACTCAACTTGGACTGTGGGAGGAAATCAGAGTGTTAAACATTGAAATTCACTGTTGTCTCGATACTTTTGGCCATCCAAGTATCTTATTTCTCTTTTAGCTTACACACATCAAAAATTGACCTGGAGTTAAGTTAATAAGAAATGAACAAAATAAAAACTGGCATTTAGGAAACCTGACCGCTCAATGAGTAATCTGCTACACGCTGTAAACGACAGGATCTCTTTTCGAACCTCTATTTTCTTAAGCTTTCAAAAACAACCGCTGAGGAAGGAAACTGTACAAACTTTATCCGGCTATACTTAAGGTCCAGCTGCGAGCCTCTCTGGCATGCTGAGCGCAGCCTTGAGAATGTGGATACTGTGTTTCCTCTGCTGTTTGCCTGGGAGACGAGATATCTAATCAAGAGCCTTGAGGACGCTGCGGACAGTCCGTGTGAACGGTGTACGCTAGGGTTACACGCAGCTGTCTTGCACTCACGCCTGCTCTTGCTCAACCCAAGAGTTGGAGCTTCATCACTCACAATTGTGGCTCAGAGGAAAAATATCATTTCGGTTAAACCGGTCATGATGCAGATGAGTTCATATGAGGGTGTAAGTTTCCTTTTAACGGTTAGAGCAGATGTGGCACGAGGTGCACCTAATGCTATATTTAATGAGAATACTTTTCAAAGAGTACTTTAGCCATGGATCTCAACTCAAATCAATTGTAGAACTCGGCAAGTAAAGGAGAAGGAAGCTAGTGTGTTTGAGTAGTACTTAGTGCTCAAAGAACTAAAGTGCTCTCACACATATCACATATCTGAGGTTTTTCTTTGAACAATACATGTACTGTAAATTAGCAAAGTATTAGAGCAATCCCCAGCACAGGTTACTCATGCTGTTGAGAAATACGTTGCTTTTTATGCTGCTCGAAACGTCTAATGTATGACGGAAGAAAATATGATACCATGATGCGAAATCTAAATGTTCCCAATTCATTTTTTTGGGGGGGGGATTTTTCCCCGATTTTCTCCCTAATTTAGTCGTGTCCAATTCCTCCCCGTCACTAGGGGGCGCTCCCACATTAAGGCTACTACTACCACTCAGCCGGGAGGGCCGAAGACTATCACGCGTTTCCTCCGAACCACGTGACGCCAGCCGACCGCATCTTTTCAAACTGCTCGCTCGCGCACCGTTGGGGGCGGCGTAACACACTCGGAGGACAGACGCCCCTGACTGGCTGTAGAGCCGTGATTAATGTCGGAGCACTATGTACCTCTCATCCCTCCCCTCGGCCAATCAGCTCTCTCTAGACTTCCGGCTGCGAGAGGTTACAGCACCACCCGGGATTCGAACTAGCGATCTCCGGATGATAGGGCGAGCGCTTTAACCACTGCGCCACTCGGAGGCGCCAATTCATTTTTAACTCCCTCTTGACAACAGCCCATACATTCTCTGTGGGGTTCAGGTCAGACAGGTTGGAGGGACAATCAAGCCCAGTGATATCATGGTCAGGAAACCAGTTAGCGGTGGCTTTGGCACTGCGGGCAGGCACTAAGGAAACCAGCATCTCCATAAAGCTTATCAGCAGATGGAAGGATGAAGCGCTCGAAAATCTCCTGGTAGAAGGCTACATTGACATCTTGATAAAATAAAGTGAATGACCTCAACCGGGAGATACACAGTATTTATACTGCATGAATCGTTGTTTATGTACGTAAACTCAAAAGTAAATATTCTAATATTTTGAGATACTCAATTTTTGACTTTCATGAGCTGTAAGCCGTCATCATCAAAATTAGATTAAGAAAAAGGAATGAATTGAATGATATAATGAATCTGTAAGTATAATGAATATAATATAAAAGACTTTCATTTTTCCTCTGAACAGAATTACACTAAGAAAGTGCTGGTAATTTTATTTGAAGATAGAGATCATTCACAGATCATTCACAGATATTTGCTAGAATGCTGTCTATAGTTTCTATGTTTTGTCCTTTTTTTTTTTTTGGTCACGCAATTTAATAGGTGAGAATAAACCTCATATAGTGAAGTAAATATTCAAACTATTCAATGATGACAAACAATTTCCTCTTTTTTTTAAACACCCGATGGAAGAGACGAGCCACTGTTCTTACATTTCAAAACATAAGGAGATAGCAGGCAGCCTTTACGCACAAGTTACAGTTTAACTACGAGGCTGAGACAGTGTGTGACCTCAAGGCCGAGCTAAGAACTTGTCTGTGCTACTCATGATGGACACGTCTTCCTCCGTACTGTACATCTTGCGTCCATCATTAAAGTTCCTCTGTAGGTTGTCACTCTAGAAACGAGGATGTACTAAATAAGAAATTTCACAACATGTTGAAATTTCACAACATTACTCTGTCAATGGCCTTTTTTGGATTTCAGACATGGGAAAGTCTTGAGGATGGGTGAGTCAGGCCGTTTATAGCCGCTATAAGATAAGCGATAAGAGGACCGAACTTGTTTCATGAACTTTCCACAAAATCCAATGGATCAGAGTATGAAGTGCAGTTTAATACATTGTGCTCTTGTAGTAAATGTAAATGTCTTTGGTTGTAAATTCTCCACACCTATCCGTTGCATTACTTTCCTAAAACTGCCATTCAACTCCACTCCCTGATGCACCAGTTCATTGTTTATGTAAACGAGCTACGGCTGAGCCACGCCCCGCTGGAAAACAGCGGATCCGTCACGTTAAGGGGAAACTTTAATTGATTTTTGTTTGTGCTTCAGATGGTGACTGAAATGGTCACCAACGTGCCTAAAGTTTTGACTTTGCACCTAGTTTTTATCCAGTCACCCACCAGGAGCAACCGTCAAAAAGTAAACAAACAAATAAATAAATAAATAAATAAAAATTCAGCAATATTTAATCCTGTCACGGACTCGCTCATCTGCTGTGTCCACTATCCTGGCACGAGAGTACACAAGCTTGTGAAACATTTGTGAGGATATGACAGTGGTTGAACAATCTGATGAACTGTCTAATACAGTATATATCGAACGCAGTTCTTCTGTGCAGCCTGCAAGCAGCTGGTGAAGTGAAGTGAAAAACAGCAGAAGAGTTTAGTTTAACAATGACTATTTTCTGATCAGTGTTAAATCTATTTCAGTGACATAATTAGACTTTCCTTTCTTTTCCCACTTTTATTCTCCGCAGCTTTCGAAACCTTCCCAGCGCAATGCTAACTAACAGGCAGACATAGCTTAGCTGGCTAGCTAGTAATGTTTGTCAAGGAAAACTGGCAACTGACAAGAAAACTAAATGACCAAACACAACATTTCCCCCTTTACACAAGATGCCATCGATTCAGAAACTGAGTCAACCAGTGAAATTTCTCAGGTACAGTCATTCCAGCTGGTCACAGTCAGCCATCATTATGAGATCATGCTAGCAGAGCCCAGCTAACAGCTAGCACAGGTTTCCTTTACCCATGGCTCCGGTTTAAACCAGCATGGCTACATAAGTTCCACTACTTACCTTGTGTAAATGTTTAATTTTGCCTACTGAATTTTGGGTTTATTTATATGTATTTAAATATTCACCAAAGGCTCCTACAGATTCATGTTTGCCTGGAGCTCTGTCACTGGATTCATGGGTTTTCCTGAGGATACTGATTTCATGTCGCATTCATTACAAAACTTTCCCTACCAATCACACTGAATGACTATTCCAGCTCATTGTTCATTACCGTTCAGAATAGCTACTCTATCTGTGTCTAAAGGGCAGGAGATTATGCCGTGTGTAATTAGATGACGCATGTAGTTAATCTCCCGGGGCGAAATTGACAGCAGTAGAGAACGCCTCTAATGGCCGCCTTATCCTTTCATGACACCACTTATTTGGAAGCCCCAGAGCTTAACTCCTCAAAAACCAAACAAACAAATCACAACTAGATCCAAACGGCATCATAACTTTTGACCTGCTTTGTTCCGCTCACGCCCTGGAGCTCAGTTTTAAATCCGTCTGTCATTTCGTTACGTATGTAGAGTAAGAAAGTTGTGTTCCGGCAAGACGATGTCGTCAGGTAAAGATAGAACTCACCAGCTTCTCTCCAGAGAGCACCTCCAGGAGCTTGATGAGCATGCGTCCATCCCGGAGGTCCATGTACAGGTCTGTGATGCGGCAGGAGACCCGCGCCAAGTGTGAGTTCACCCATTTTGTGAAGGTCTTCTTCTGCACTGCCTCGCGCTCATCTACAGGTTGGAGCGAAACAAACAAACAAACAAACAAACAAAAAATGTTAGAGGTGGTGTGTGTCATGTTGAAGATGCTTCCAGACTTTGAATCACTGCTTGGCAACTGTTCCCATCCACTATTTCCTTGAGGTTTTAAGCACTTTATGTCGGTATTTTCCACCATCTAGATTTCCCTTGTGTGCCAAAGATGTTACTTGTTATTGTGCATTTAAACTTGTTGTATCTGAGCTGACTTGTCTGAGTTTTCCTTATTCATTATGCCTATACATCCATCTTGTTTTTGAACGTCGTCTATTTCAATCATTTGGCATTATGTATAGCTCTTGTCTGCGCTAAAAAAAAAAAAAAAAGACATCAGATAAAAAAATAAAAAAAAAGACATCGAATTGGCTATTTTGGTAGTAATATGAATAGTGCTGCACAGTTTTTTACATAAAAAGCGCAATCGCATTATCAGCTTGGGCAATTAAGTGGCCAGGTTGGTTAAGCCATGTTAAAAACGAGTGTTGGCATAAAGCTAGTGTTATGCAGATTTAACAGATTACTGTTGTACATTAGCATGCATTATGTTGTTAGAGCGATCTAGGTAAAAGCGGACACCGCCATCCAATTAAATGAACACAATTTCTGTATTTTACTTCTAAACTCTACTGTTGATTTCAACCTACAGTAAAAGCTTTCCCAATTATAAAAAATCATCTATTATGTCATCGAACTAGCAGTTTTTAGATCCTAGATATCACCAGTAACTGAACAGCTACAGCACACATCTTAGCAAAAAGGATTATGTTTCTTAATATTCTTTACATTAAATGCAATGTAATTAATTGTTTTAAGCTTTTTAATAGGGCTCTTTGATAAAGCTATAGCTTGATGCTATTCTTGTGGTTTTAAAGAAGTTATGTCTTAGAAAGCGTTTCTAGAAAAGGTCATTTATCAAATGCTGTACTGTAAATATTGATGGTGTCACTTGTGAATGTGTATATATATATATATATATATATATATATATATAATAATAACATAAAAAACATATTTGTTGCAGAATTTTACAACAATCTGCTTGTGAGAGCCCACTGTCCAGCAAACTTGATTTCTATTGGATCACAGAACAAAGGCTGGTGAGCTCAGAGGTCAAAGGTCACCTCAGTCAGAGCTGATGATACCGTTTCAACGAATGAACTCTTTACACCAGGCAAATGTTTTTTTTTTTTTTAGTTTGCTTTGACATGTTTCATCTCTTGTACCATCAAAGCATGAAGTCAAAAACTGTTAATGTCTTAAGTGTAAATTTTGGCACCCCTGTATTTAGCAGTGGGTGAGGTTTTTTTTCCGACTGTCGTTGAGGTAAGACTAGGCTAAACCAAATCGAGTCTTTTCTCTCACCTCTGCTCTCCAATAAACAGCCCTTTTCACCACCTTATTAAGTGTTGCTGTGCTATAAAAGCACCGGCCAGCTGTCCCGACACACCTCTGGCCTCGCTGTGCACATGCACAAATTCAAAGAAGAGTTTATTTATAATCCGCCCATTTTTCCTGTTATTGCATTCCTCGTCCCCGCGCAGACGTAAGCGTCTGGCTTGATTGTTCTCCCATCTTTAACGTATTTCCTGATGGGACCCCCTGTAATCAAAAGAAGACAGGATGACTACAGGTCTCCTTGAACCCCCCAGCAGTCCAAACGGAGAGAGAACGAAAAACGAACAGAGAGCGGGTGACAGGGGTCATCGTAGCCGACAGCCTGGGCCACAAACAATAGAGAAATAGCAAACACAGGAAGAGCACATCTGCCAGAGTGAGTGGACAGCAAGCGGACAGGCAAACGGAGGGATGAGGAGAAAATAATCCTCTTAAAAAAAACAATATAAAAGTACTACTAATAAATTAAATTTTATTAATATAATATATACATTGTGTTTTTATACATTTTAAATTACATATTTTTTTATGTTTATTTATTCATTAAACAATTATAATCAATAATAATAATAACTATTATTATTATTATTATTATATGATTTATTTACTATAATATACATAACAATATACCTAACTATACTACCAACTCAATGACAACAAAAACAACAACAACAACAACAACTACAATAATAATAATAATAATATAATAATATTTCTATATGTATAAGGACTTAGCTTTTGTATTAAATATATAGGTTACATATAAAAATTATTAAAAAGTATTTATTTTTAAATAATACAAACGGTACATTAATACAGTCATTAATTATTAAATAATTATACATCAATCGTATTAATCTAAATAAAAATATGTAATATGCACAGAGGATTGGCAAATAATTATGGTAATGTGTGTGTGTGTGTGTGTGTGTGTGTGTGTGTGTGTGTGTGTGTGTGTGTGCGTATCTATTACAGTTATAAGGTCTGGCTTTAACACACATGCACATGGAAGCAGTAAAGTGCATACAGAATGTGCAGGGATCGATATATAAGGGTTAGAGATATGCTATGGGGAAGCTGTAAACTGAACCCCCTGTCTCTCTCTTACACACACACACACACACACACACACACACACACACACACACACACACACACACACACACACAAGCTACACAAGTGCTGACCATGCGTCTCTTTTTTCCAAGTCTATACGTTCCACATGTTCCAACGCCCTCCAGGAGGACCTGCATTACAAACCAAGCAATGTGTGTGTGTGTGTGTGCACCTCTCTACTCGTTTCTCTCTCTCTGTCACACACACACACACACACACACACACACATGTATGCAAACACCGTTAAATAACTACTAATATTAACCTAATAATAATAAAACTGTCAAAGTCCTGATGTGCTATACAGCGCTAAAACAAAGTAGAACTCAGACATTAAGGCACAAGTTGTTATATTATATTAATGTTGAAAACCGTAAACTTTAATGTGCTGGTGTGACCTGCTCTGCATCACGCTCAGAAAACAGCATTAGAAACAGACCAGGTCCCTGATCCTGCTGCTGCCAAGCTAAACAGCACTGACATTCTCAGCAGGCGCGTGACATGGGGACTCTACCTGTTTTCAGACTTCACAGTGTGTATCATGTGGTTTAGGTTTACCTGCTATTTCATAACAAGATGCTGAATAGACACAACAGTGAAACAGTTACCAGCCAATTCAAGTATTTTAAAAAATAACACCAAAAAGTTGATGAAATTTTGAGTTGTTCGATGTAGGTAAGGACGCAGCGCTTTGAAATCCTCGAATCTGATTGGTCAGAAGTTAATTAACGTTCTATACGGAGCTCTGCCAGTAGTCCTGGCTGATTTGTAAAGTAGGTTTATATAAATTTTAACACATTATCCTTTCCATAGTAACAACAGGGATTTCCCTGGCTGTTTTTTTTTTTTTTTTACCAAAAAAAAGTACAACCGTTCATATTTACTAGACGGCCTTATCCACAGCGACTTACATTTTTATCACGTTATACAGTACAGACCAAAAGTTTGGACACACCTTCTCATTCAAAGAGTTTGAAATTGTATTATGGTAAGAAAAAAGCAGCTAAGTAAAGAAAAACGAGTGGCCATCATTACTTTAAGAAATGAAGGTGAGTCAGTCCGAGAAATTGGGAAAACTTTGAAAGTGTCCCCAAGTGCAGTCACAAAAACCATCAAGCGCTACAAAGAAACTGGCTGACATGCAGACCGCCCCAGGAAAGGAAGAGCGAGAGTCACCTCTGCTGCGGAGGAGAAGTTCATCCGAGTCACCAGCCTCAGAAATCGCAGGTTAACAGCAGCTCAGATCAGAGAGCAGGTCAATGCCACACAGAGTTCTAGCAGCAGACACGTCTCTAGAACAACTGTTAAGAGGAGACTGTGTGAATCAGGCCTTCATGCTAGAATATCTGCTAGGAAACCACTGCTAAGGACAGGCAACAAGCAGAAGAGACGCGTTTGGGCTAAAGAACGCAATAAAGAACACAATAAAGAAAACTCTTTGAATGAGAAGATGTGTCCAAACTTTTGGTCTGTACTGTATATCTGAGCAGTTGAGGGTTAAGGGCCTTGCTCAAGGGCCCAACAATATCAACTTGGTGGTGCCGCGGTTTGAACCTGGGCCCTTCTGGTCCAACGGCTTAAACACTGAGCGACCCTTACTGTACATTACACAGTATTTAGGAGTCTCCAGTGTGAGCATGGTGAAGCCTGTGGACTTTTAAGGTTCCTCTCCAACTTCTTTTTGTCTAATAAACTTTAAGTAGGAGAAGAAAGTGCTGGATTAACTTGATATAGCTACTGTAAAATAAATGATAACTGGAAATATCTTGGCACGATGGCTTGTCGCCTTGCACCTCCAGTGTTCAGGGTTTGAATCTCTTCTCCACTCTGCATGTGGACTTTCTATGATCTTCCCATGCTCGGAGGATTAACAAACAATCCAAAACCATGTGATGTAGGCTGACTGGCATTTTCAGATTGTCTGGAGCATGGGCTTGTGCCCTGAGACGTGTCAGCACCCTATCTATGGTGTAGCCTGCCTCGTGATCCAAGTTCCCTAGGATAAGCCCCCAAGCCCCACCCCCGTGACCCCCCCCAGTGTAGAAAATGGATGGATGAATAGATGGATGTATTGTTAGAGAATACAAGTGAACAAAACATTCAAGGGTGTACTCTTGCTTGGTAAACACCCAACTTAACCGTTATGGCAGCAGTAACACCACTTTACTGACCCCACCCCATCATTGATTAGTTTGGATATAATTTATCACCATAACAACAACACCCTATTATCAGGCCCCCTTCCCTTGAGTTAGTTTTCACTCCTCTTCAGCGAAAACACTCTACCAAGAGCTCTACTGTAAACCGATAACACCAACGCTGATGCTTGCAGAGCCCCCATGGGATTGTGGGTAAAGGAACAATGGCGGCAGTGTTCCTCTACTCAGCCCCCGTCCCCAACCTCGAGCAAGGCCACAGGAATGCTCCAGCATCTGGTCCTACCCTTAGGTAAACACATCCCTCTCTCTGCAACCCTCCACCATTAAAATCCGCCCCACTGGGCCGTTAGGACCCTTTCACAATAAACATGACTTTGTTCTTTTAAACTCCTCCCACATGCTAAACATTACTTTACGTCTAAAAGAGATGCCTAGTGGTCGAAATGCTCTGGTTTCTGAAGAAAAGTATAAAAAACTGGGAAATAGGGGCATGAAGTTTGGGAGAAAAACAACGCCTTCTTCTTCGTTGACTTCCTGTCCCTTTTCTACTAGTGACGAAAGTTTACACACCCCCACCTCCTCCTCGTCTCCTCCCTACTTGTTAACAACTCCTATTCGAGACTCCAGACTTTTTCTTTTCTTTTGCAAGATCGAAGTTCTGCTCGCTTTTTATACTCAATACCAATCACTTTCTGTGTTAGTTAGTTAAGGCATGTCCTGTTGTCTGGACTCGCAACCTTTTTTTAGCAGTGTAAATTGTAAGACATGTCTAGCAGGCTTTCGACTTGGATGCAAAAACATCAGTAGCAAGATTCCTATCCTATTCCTTCCTCTCGAGATAACCTCGGTACAGAGAGCTGGTAGTCTGCTTTTATTTTTGATGTTTATTGTACTGTATGTGGCAGAAGGGTGGCTTAGTGGTTTAGCATTGTCGCCTTGCACCTCTAAGGTCCGGGTTCGATTCCCGCCTCGGGTCTGTGTGCATGGAGTTTGCATGTTCTCCTCGTGCTTGGTGGGTTTCCTCCGGGTATTCCGGTTTCCTCCCACAGTCCAAAGACATGCAGATTAGGCTAATTGCCGTTTCCAATTTGCCGGGAATGTGAGCGTGTGCCCTGCAATGGATTGGGACCCCATCCAGGGTGTACTCTGCCATGTTCCCTAAGTCCCCTAAGATAGGCTCCAAGCCCCAGCGACACTGTATACAGGATAAAGAGGATATAGACGATGAATGCGATTATTGTATATTTCCTTTATACATGCCTACTATTTCTGGTGAGGTCAAATTTTGTGGCACTCTTTCTGCGTTCCATTTCTGTTTTTGCTTTAAAACTGTTTATAGGTAAAAATCAAATCAAGACTATGGTGTGGAAAATGGGGAATGAGGAAAATTGGGAAAAAATCTTCCGATTAAATGTTAAATGTATTAGGAAATGTTAGACATGACTTTATTAGAACAATCTAAAAGTAATCAAACTGGAAATTTAGTTAACAGCATCTGTCGTTCAACAGATTTCCATAATGCACTTAATGCGTTTTTAAGCACTTAATAAGTTCTTAAGTCCATAATAATAATGAAAATCCAGAGGTTGGAAAAGTTGATTAGCAGTCTACTGCACAATCCTCGTGTAAATAATTACATGTTACGCAGGATTTTCATCACCAGAATGATGATTTATGATAATTTGGGATCAATTTGTCCTCAACGCACCAAGAGACCAAGAACAAAAGATTAGGCTCTAGAAAGCAGCGTCTCAGCATGGCTGTAACGGTCACAAAGCCTATTGATTTATTGATTTTAACTTCCGCTAAACGGACCACACCCAAAAGCGGGAAAATCCTGGGATGGGCTGGACGATAAAAAGAAAAAGAAATAAATAAAATGAAAGGAAGACAATGCAAACTGAAATACAAGGCAGAAAGTAGGAGGAGAGTGTGTGTCCATATGTGTGTGTGTGTGTGTTTTGTGTGTATGTGTGTGCAGTCTAGAGACGACTTCCTCTCTCTCTCTCTGTGAAGTATCCGCATCCTGTGGCATGAGGCTCTGCAGAATGAAATTCCACAGACGTCATGTGTGTTAAATAGGTGATGGAAGGCCACTGAGGTCACAGTTCCATGTTTGGGGCGTTTTCCTTTACAACTTTGTGTGTGTCTAAATATGCCATTTATTTAAATAATGCAATGCAATGCAAAGAGGACTTGATTAGACTCGGGCCAAACAGGATATTCAGATTTGTCTTAAACACAAGACCAAATATATAAAGGGTCATGTTTTCCTAGTCGCTAGATTAGACTCGGTTAACCTTGTATATTTGCCTTCCATATTAAACACGGTGAGGCTGCCGCTCTCGCAGCGAGAAACATTGGCACTCACTTCTCTAAGAATATAAATGAGGGGAGGATGATGTCTCGGTGGGAACAGTGCGGTCTTGTGAGGAACGCGGCGCTGCGGGTCAGGTTAATGGATTACGCTGTTGTCACTCCCCGCGCAACAGCGATCGCCATTAATTAGGCAAAATTTGTCTTTTGTCCACTAGGATGGGCTGACATGCAGAAATGAGTAAGAGACTTACACCATCATGAAGATATGGAATGCTTGATTGTAATTGGTCAAAAGGTGTTGATTTTTTTTTATTTTTTTTATTTTTTGCAACAGCAGCTCTGAGAGAAGTTCTCGGCTTGGAGTAAAGTTCTCGCTCGTGAATCAAATGATGAGCGTTCCATACAAACGGTAAGTTACTCCAACTGGTTATTGATTTTGTATTGTATGACTGTTTCATTCAATCCTACATCTCATGGAATTCCATGTTGAGTCGGTGCTATCACTGGGATTAGTGGGCACCTCCTTACTGGTGGCATCTCCATGCTTGGGGGATTGAATCTCACCTCTGGTGTGTGTGTGTGTGTGCGTACAAGTTTGCATGTTCTCCCGGTGTTCTTAAATTAGGTTTCCTCCAACCATCCAAATAACTATGTTGTAGGTAGATTGTTTTTTCCAAATTTCCCATCGTGTAAGATGTCTGTGCTTTTGCTCTGTGATGGGTTGCAGCCCACCTCTTGTCCTGGAGTTCCCTGGAATCGGTTCGAAACCCTCTGCGATCCTGCACAGGACAAGTGGCATGGAAAATGGATGGATAGCTAAACGTATACTAGTAAGATTGCACGATTAACACAGTAGTGTCACCGCAAATTTTGGTTTCTTCAATGTTGTCACAAAGGAAATTATTCATGGGCATTTTGATTTTAAATCGAAGCATACCAAAGTGTGGCAGTACAACTGCAGAATAACGATGGAACCTGGAACTTCACCCTTAGTTGCACTTTACTATGCCGACTCCATATGGCTATACTTCTGGATATTGTTCTTGCTCATGGTCCGTTTAACTGGAGAGTTGTAGTCTTATGTTGTGAATATTTTTTTTTCTATTATGTCTGTGCAGTGCCACTTAACATGGATAGAAATGTTAAGAAAGCAGAACACTTCAGTGCAGCTTTCATTCCCGCTGCTCTCGAGAGCTCCACAAACCCGACGGTCTGTTTCATTCACGCTTCAAGTGAAAACAAAATAAAAGTTCTCTCCACAATGAAGCAAATGGAGTCTCCGCTCGCTTCTCATTTCGGAGCTTTCTCACTTTCTGTCACTCACAAAGCAGATTTTCACCTCGGCCTTATTCCCCCTCGTGCCGCCGCATTGCTGAGGCTCGAACAGCTCCATTCTGTTTCCTTGAGTCACTTCCATTAGTGACACTTACAGCTCCATTCAACTGTTTCTCCGTCGCTAGAGCAAAGGGTCAGACTGAACAGACAGGCCATGACACTCACAGAGTAAATCACGCTGGGCAAAAGGCTGGGAATTCGGCACACGCGTAACGAGCTTTAGGCTCACAGAGAGTTTTGTGTCTGTGTTCGGAGACCGTGGCCCTGCCAGCAGACGAACAGACGGCCACAGAGCAAGCCATGCTGTACCAAGTGAAGGCTTGCCAGAGCTACATGTGGAGGACAAAGCAGGATTTCAGCATGGTTCCTGGGAGATCTTCCAATAGCTTGCTTTCAGAAGAACGTCTGAGGCATCTACAGGAGCCTTTAAGGTCTCAGTCCATGAGGTGTTGGGTTTTTTTTTATTATGAAAACTTAAACATACTGGTGGAACCTTGGATTACGAGCATAATTCGTACAGGAAGCGGGCTCGTATTACAAAACACTCATAAACCAAATCTAATTTTCCCATAAGAAATAATGAAAACTCAAATTATTCGTTCCACAGACCAAAAAAATAAATACATGAAAAATAACTGATACAATATATAAAGTAAAAATAACACAAATTAACCTGCACTTTACCTTTAAAAAGAATAAAAAATAAATCCAGACAGATAAGTGTTTCCATTTATGCGCCTGTATTTGTGTGTGTGTGTGTGGAATTAGCCCCTTCCCTCGCCTCGTCTTACACAGTAAAACTCCTCCTCCCTCCCGCCCACCTCAAGTTTCACAACAAACACACACACAACAGAAACACCGTTTTAACAGGAAAAAAAGAAATCTGTCTAATGACACTCGTGTGAGCGAAAACTAACGAAATCACTGCTGTAAAGTAAAAAATAAAGAAATAAATAAAAAATGAACCAGCACCTTACCTTTGAAAAGAATCGCAACAGAGCAGAGTTTTCTGTGTGAAGAAAGTGTGTCTGCGTGTGTGAAGCTGAGAGAGTGTGTGTGTCGGTGTCAAATTGTGCACGCGCACACATATGAGACGTTGATTATGCCAGTAAGAGACGAGCACTAAGACCCAGGGGAGCCGGGGAGACGATTACCTACAATTCCGAAGCGCAAGAGAGAGGAAAATCATTGGCTCAGTTGTGATACTGGGCACTTGTAAACTAATACTTGCTCGGTTTCCAATTTAAAATTTATTAAAAATCTTTGCAGAACACTCGTAAACCACGTTACTCGCAATCCGAGGTTCCACTGTACGGTCCACAATAGAAAGACACCAGAACACGCAGTGCACTAACAACCAAAGGACACGTGGCTGCCGAACCAGTATCCAAATTCCAGATCCCAGTCTGATCGAGCCATCATGGGAATGTGCCGGACAAGTCAGATCCACGGACGCCCAACCCTGCAACCTACAGAGCACAAAGGATGCACTGCCAACGTTCTGGTGCCTCTATTGAGGTCATGCTCCGAGGTGCCAGACCTGTCCCGGTGGTACAAGGGTAACCCAAAATATAGGTGGTTTGAATGAAAAAATGTTTTATGTTATGGCTGATCTGTATGTACTGTAGATGATGTAAAACCATACAAAGAAGAATTTCTTCATAAAGAGAACTGTAAGGACCCAAGATGAATCCTCTGTCCTAAATACTGTACATAAACACTGGTTAAGGTAATGTCACTTTTTCTGTGCTTCGCAGTTCTGTCTTGGACATATGATTGTTTTGCTGTAGAGTCACATGGAGTCAAAACTGCAATGCCACTACAATCGGAATGTTTTTCTGTTGCACCACTTGAAATTTGAATGGTTTCAGCTGTTCAAATATTCTTCCATCCTTAACGTGTAAGCAGTACTTTCTAAGCATTTCTTTTCCACAATATACAGCTTTTGGTAGCTGCTTTAGCTCGGTTAACGGTTCCATTTAAAAAAATGAAGTGGACACACCCATCATCAGGAAAAAATGTTCATAATTCAATTTTATTATTAGATTGTTATTGTTGCACGCATATCCAGGATGATCTGGATGCTCCCTTGTGTGAGCTGTAAGCTGTAGGTCAGCCGTGTGCAGTTCTGACTGTCTGGGACGCTCTGGTTTGTGTCGACTTTTTGGCAATAGGAGTTGATACGGTCCATTTGTCTTGGCTGATATATACTGTCCAGAGCGTCTAGGGAAAGTGTTAGCAAAGCCTATAAAGCACAACTTCGGCATAAGTCAATTTTTACATGTTTATTTATGATTATAAAAATCAGTCCAGAGAAGATCAATTCTTATGACTGGGAATAAATAAGCCAACACACCCGGGTGATCTCAAACAGGTATGTCACAGGTGTGATGAAAGGTCAAGTTGGCGTCAGTCGATCTTTAAGTCGCCAGTTTTTAAGCGCTTTACGACACGGGACAGGACGAGTGCATGGTTTACTGATTACCAAGACACCGTTCAACTCCTTCCCAGTGTGGACCGGACACACGTCTCGTGCTTGCACAGTTCTGAATCCTCCTCTTAACCTGACCTTAGTGCTAATAAATAAATTTCTAAAGGAAACTAAAGGAGCAGATGTTTTATCTCAGGGGGACGTCGTACACTCCGACTGAGTTCATATGCCGATGTAAAAGAAATGCTGATTTTTAAATGTTAATTGTAGTGCTCTAGTTTTGGTGACGTTACGCCCTGTGAAAGATAAACCACATCAAGGACAAAGCAGTGTAAAAGCAAAAATGACAAAAATAAAAACAGGGATTGTGTGTCAGTCAGTGTGCGGAGCACTCCCACTGATCGGTCCAGCTTGGCTGCATCATCGTCATTGTACTATTATCGTCATGGATCTGCTTTGCCTGAATGCTAAAATGATTATACGAATTTTATTTCCCTTAAACCGACCCCTATAAATCAAGCCTTTAAGCTTTCATAACCACCAAATGTTCTGTCGATGCTACCACACAGTGACGACAAAAGCATCCCAGCACTTCTTTTGTTTCCTTCCGGTGTTTCGTTGAATAGAATGATGTTTAAAAGTCAAGCCTTGTACATCACAAACGCAGAAATATGCTCGAGTACTAACCCTAGCCCACTGGTACCACGAACCACAAGCACTGAACAAAAACAACCGCTCCCCCCTTTCTCGACTTGCCATTGTTGAGCATGACGCCCCACTCAGACTAAGCTTTTATTGACCGGTGCTTTTGGGAGCAGGGGGAGTCCGACGAAAGGCATGGAATGCTTGTAATGAAACTCATACCGTACAGTACGTACTGTGTTTTTTTTTTTAAGAATCTGTTTTAGTAATCCAGTCTACAAGTCATCATCCTCATCCCAGGCTGAGCCAGCGAACGCATCAGACGAATCTCATCACTTAATCCCCCCACTTCCTTCAAGGATTGTAAGCCAGACATGCAAGACATGTTCCAAGCTTGCTCCATGATTTTTGAATTAGAAAAAGACACCCAAGCAAGACCAGGTTCACTTAAAGTGATTTGAGAGTGATCACATGGCAACGGCTGTAAACAAGCCTGCGAGAAGCGGTCTTACCTTGAAGCTGTTTGAAACGCCCCTCTAGCTGGTTGTAGTTGAAGGGCACCTGAGACGAATAACCAGATCCATGATAGAGATCCTCGGCCCCCCCGGACCCCCAGTCCGTCTCCATGTTCCCTTCCTCAAACCGGATCCAGAACTCCCAAACTCCTTGGCAACCACGGAGTGCCAAAAATGGAGGGAAGCAAGAAAGCAAAGCCAAGGACTTCTTTCACCAGGATTTCTTTCCTCTTTTAAACACAGGTTTGTTCCTTTGACCATAAGTTAACACGGAGATATCCAGACGGCTCGGGAACTCGTCCGTTAGGGGTTTATTCCGGTCTAGGGCTGTGTTGAAATAGTCAACACTGCAGGATCTGTTCCAGAGAGGAGAAGGAGGAGGAGGAGGAGGAGAAGGAGGGAAGCATGCGTCTCCTCTGATTGTTCTGATTCTCCTGTCTTCCCTCCCTGGCCATTCAAAAGTGGCCTCTCCCCCCACGGCTGAACACGCACACACACACACCCACCACCCTTGCTCTACCTCAGTGGAAAATCAGACTGCAAATTGAGAACCACAAAATCATTGCAGCATTAGAGCGAAGGACTTGAAGCGAAGCAGACCAATGAAAGCGCTTCCCTCCAGGATAGCGCACCTTTGTCGGGGCCAGACTAAGAGGAGGAGGAGGTGTTGGTGGGTAGGAGGAGGATTCGGGGTTGTAATTTCACCAGATGCCCTGCCGTCGCCTGTGTGTTTAGCAGTGATGTCAGCGCCTTCATTACCATGAAGGCGGGCAGTAGGTGGAGCGAACACGGAGAAGGAGAAGGAGGAGGAGGAGGAGAAGGAATGTACCAAGCCTTCAGTGCAGAGAAGGGGTAGAAATGGAACAGAATAACATCCAGTTTCCCTGCATTGTTGTTTTGAAAGCTTGGCGGATAGAAATGCGTTGCCACGAGAAATGCTAAAAGGCCTTTTTGGCATGGCAGAGCAAACGACGTCCTGCATACAAGCTGATTTGCAAACATCCTGCTTGAGCAGTCACCCGTCACCACCCCCCACCTTTCCTGCCATGCTTCCGTTCGAACAAAAGTCTCCACCTCTGCATGCATGTGTTTGTGTGTGTGTGGACTTTCGAGTGAATCCTTTTGAGTAAGTAAATATGTAGCACCCTTCCTCCAAGAGCACTTAACTTAACTTAACTCTTGAAGGCCTTCAGTCTTGGGGTCTACTCCCGGGCTCAGCTCGTCTCTGAGCATATCGCACAAGGAAGGTTTTCCTTATGATTAATGAGCTGATGATGAATGTCTCCCATAAGCATCCTGTCCGGTCTCTGTCCTCCAATGGGACAGATCTTGGACCTCAACCCAGAGCAAATTCGGTTCTTGTTATGCGCTACAGGATGGAGCGAGCATTCATGGAAAAAAAAAAAAAAAAAACAGCCGGAGATTTATTCTGGAACATAATTTGGCATAATTTAACAAGAATAGCTCATGAAACCTGGTGTAGAACTCTGATTAATCTTCTCATAAGAGTTCCACTGCTGAGCCGGTCTCATGCTTCAATTTTTTTATAAGATTTCCTCGTGACATAGGGACAAAAATCTTCAATAACATGTGGTGAGATAAAATCCCCGACCTTTTTGTGCAAAATGGTTTTTTTTTTTTTTTTTTTCCCATAACACAATACACAACATAGTTTGTAGACCAGTTGGCCTGACTAAAAGGCTTTGAGAGGTATATTATAGAGGAATACTTGAGGCAGTGTCAGTGGATAGTCACAAGGACCCCACGTGCTCTCCACACCCCTGCAGGCATCACTGATCTTTTCTGACCTCCCTGTGCCCTTCTGCTTTCCGCTGCATCTGACTATTACCCGTGGAATGATTTCTCATAGGGCTTTGAGAAGCAACAGCCAGAGATTAGGTTTTTTTTTTCTTCTATGCTTTCACTTTGAGTAGAGTAGAAAAGGGAGGGGATGTTTCCTGGAACATGGTTTAGTCACTCAGTGCAGATGTTCACTTCATTTTAAAAGAAAAGGGCAAATTGCTATCGAAGGGTGTGTTCTTTAAAAATAGCAAATGTCGTATATACTGATTTTTAGTGATGTTTGATGAATGAAGAGTTGCATCATTCAACCGGGTTTAAAGAACGAGCTGCATTAAAAAAAAAAAAAAAAAGTCAGCATAACATACAGTATGTAATATCGCTCCATTCATCTTTACTCGGAAGTGGGAAGCAGGAACTCAGAATTATGACACTTTCTGACCTGTGCGGGGTTTTTTTTTTTTTTTCAAGTTACACAATGGGAAAAAGAAATTGCCTCCATAAATGCTTGCCTTTTGTTTGCTCTGCCCAAAGCACCAAAATTCCAGCTACAAATGTAACCTTCTGGGTCCTCATACAGTATAAAGACATCACCTTTTGGGTTCGCTGCACCTTATACAGTACTTCATTCTGTTGTCCTCATTAGTAGACACTTTATAGCATCATTTAATGGTAGCAAAAGCACAATATTCTAATTAGTAGAAACACAGGACGGTATGAAACTCAGTTTTCTGTTCAAAGGCAATGCTTAGATTTTATACTCATTAGGTCCTGCTAATCCCAAATATATAGGAAAAAATAAAAATGCATGTGAAACTCAAGCTCGGTCTTAGGAGGTTAAAGGTTTGTATCATTTTACACCACATTTTACAGTGAAATGATGAGAGGTGACAGAATTACTCAAACTCAATCCTCAAGTAAAAGTACAAGTACTTGCCTAAAAATATACTCTACTACAACACTTTCGATTTTAACCCAAGTTGAAGTGCGTGCTCTAAAATACTGTATACTTCAAGTACAAAGGTACACATTCTCCACAAATAAACAGATTTTTCTGGATATCTGTTGCTACCGATTTAACCCTAAATAATGCATAATTAAATATGGGCATCCTGCAAGCATACCAAACACAATAAGGTTAAATGATGCACCTTATAGGCCGTTATTGTCTTAAAAAAAGATTCAAATGTGCACCTGTTTTGCTAAGTGTGTTAACTAGTTAGCAAAAATGTTCTTTGACAATTCAAATTATTGAGATCCCATTCGAGATGCTTAAAATAGTAGCCCAGAAACAATATGGGCGGGACTTGTTGCCCAGGTAACTGTCAATCACTTTGGTGCGTTAACCTGCCAGTCATTTCTGTGGAATTGGTTGGATTGGTGGAATTGTTTTGTTTCATTCCTTCCCATGTGGGGGTGAACTGTAGGTCAGTCGTCAGACGTGGTTAGTGACACCATGAAGACTTTTATTATTTAGTATTATTTAGTATATATAGAGTCTCGGGTATCAGTGCTAAAGTGTAACACACAGACAAACATTCGAAAAGTTTGTGCTTTTTCATTAACCCTCATAACATGAGATCAAGTGTTACAACCCGAGGTGACACTCCCAACTTTACAACTAGGAGAGATTAAGTCTTTTTAACTCGGAGCGATTGAGGGTTTTCTTTAGTTTTTCCTAGCTGAAATTCATACTGGCTTCAAACTGAGAGACCTACAGTACCTTTCACCAACACAATCCCCTTACATACAGTATGAACCTAATACTGAATTAAAAACCACCATAGGAACGATAACATCGGTATTCATCTCTATTTCTCCAGCACAAGATAAATGTGTGCTTTTAAGATTGTTTAGTTCTGAACTGAGACAGCAGGCCCTTCAGGACACGTATCTCATTCTCATGCGTAACATTTCACATGATGTTGCAATGTGATCTGGAAAAGAATGCGTCCATGAAACTGCACAATTCCGACGAGAGCAGCTCGCGCCAATGGTACATCGCTAGCCGTGACACTTTATTGGCTGTGCGCTCGTCGGGTCTGCTGATTTCAGCATAGCGAGTGATTCTGAAGTGTCTGGACAGGAAAGGTGAAGGGTGACAGAGTTCACGGGTGCACAAAAATGATGTTATACCAGAGGCATGCCGTAACCGAACCGTGGAGTGGTTTTTACTAGCATCTGGGCGACAAATGCAGGGAAGGAAGCCATGAGGAAGGAAAGAAAAATTCATGGGTGTTTCCTCTGTAAGGATCCCTTAAGGAAGACAAGCTCCAAAGGCTTGAAGTGCCGTAAAAGCATTTGCTAGATTTATCAGGCTTGCCTTGGAAGATGCATTTTTTTGTAACCGGTCGATTGAAGGATGACCCATGGTGAAATACATACTGTATAAGCCGTTGACTTTACGTAAATATCATGAGGTATTTTAACCCAAGTTGAAGTGCGTGCTCTAAAATACTGTATACTTCAAGTACAAAGGTACACATTCTCCACAAATAAACAGATTTTTCTGGATATCTGTTGCTACCGATTTAACCCTAAATAATGCATAATTAAATATGGGCATCCTGCAAGCATACCAAACACAATAAGGTTAAATGATGCACCTTATAGGCCGTTATTGTCTTAAAAAAAGATTCAAATGTGCAACTGTTTTGCTAAGTGTGTTAACTAGTTAGCAAAAATGTTCTTTGACAATTCAAATGTGCCCATTCGAGATGCTTAAAATAGTAGCCCAGAAACAATATGGGCGGGATTTGTTGCCCAGGTAACTGTCAATCACTTTTGGTGCGTTAACCTGCCAGTCATTTCTGTGGAATTGGTTGGATTGGTGGAATTGTTTTGTTTCATTCCTTCCCATGTGGGGGTGAACTGTAGGTCAGTCGTCAGACGTGGTTAGTGACACCATGAAGACTTTTATTATTTAGTATTATTTAGTATATATAGAGTCTCGGGTATCAGTGCTAAAGTGTAACACCAACACAATCCCCTTACATACAGTATGAACCTAATACTGAATTAAAAACCACCATAGGAACGATAACATCGGTATTCATCTCTATTTCTCCAGCACAAGATAAATGTGTGCTTTTAAGATTGTTTAGTTCTGAACTGAGACAGCAGGCCCTTCAGGACACGTATCTTATTCTCATGCGTAACATTTCACATGATGTTGCAATGTGATCTGGAAAAGAATGCGTCCATGAAACTGCACTGTATAAGCCGTTGACTTTACGTAAATATCATGAGGTATTTTCCCTATCGGAGGCAATTATCTTCATTGAAAGAAAGCTCATGGTTGAAGACTTCTCCTTGGAGGATCCTTTTTATGCTGCTTGACATTTTCTCCCTCCATAATCTGCATGTCTGTTTCGGCTCAACCTGGCAACCGTTGATTGAGGCGCGCTGAGGAAAGTGGTAGTGGGGGCTGTATGTCAAAGTATTGGCTCTTCTCGTGGCAGCCCACATGGTCTATATTAGTGGGGTATGCTGAGCGCTAGCGGGGGGGGGATTCCTGCCTTATCGACCCTCTGGGACTTAGAAAAGTGTGCTAGCGTTACATCGCACTTCCTGTCAGTTGCCTAGAGACAGCTCAGAAATGCAAGAGAAAAGAAGTGCAGTTAAGTTTGTCGGAGGAAATTAAGCAGAGCTTACGAGATATTAAAAATAAGGGAAACTTAAGACTAGAGGTGTGCACCCGAGAAAAAACAGGCCACAGGTGTGGGCAGGTCCTACTGTACTTTCATGCAGTGGGAAGTGGACAGATATGACGCAGACGAGGACAGTCTTGGTCGAAATTTCTGGAGAGCTTAGAAGAAGTGATCAGACTTTCTGTTAGGGTTTTTTGGACAGAATTTCTATAAAAGTGGCAGGATTTCTTCTGTATTAGAGGATTAGTCCTTATTCCACTGGCCAGAGTAGGACTAATTGATCACAATTCCTTCACTAGCGAACAGGATTGTTCCTTCAGGAATGGGGAGCGGTTACAATTCCTTTGAGAGTGGGTGTAACTGGAAAACAAAATCTGCGGAAACTCGAGGGATTGATCAGAATTCCTTCGGTAGTGAACCGGATTATTTAGAACGTCTTCAGGGTGGATGGAATTGGTCGGAATGCCTTCGGGAGCAGGCAGGATCAGATCGGTCAGAATATATGGAAGAAAGGGTAATTCCCTAGGGAGCAGGTGGGATTGATCAGCATTACTTTGTGCGCATACCTCCAGGTTAGACTGCATGATGGGAAGTCATGGATCTTGCCTTCACATCGGCGGCTGATACAGTGCGGTCAATCGCATAAAGTCCTTCTCACTAGTTATTTTCACAACCTGAGCAAGTATTCAAGTGCTTGAATTCCGAAATTTATCGAGCCTGTTCCAGTGTGTATACTAACTATGTATAATAAATACTACAGTATACTACTTCATACAGACAGTATACTACTTCATACAGTAATTAACTAGAGGAAATATACTACAGTGGGTACTGTAGAGTTTGGAACCATACTGAAGTGAAGTTACTGTAGTAAACTATAGTTAAAATAGTATAGTGAACACTAGAGTGTATACTAACTTTGTAAAATTAATATTACAGTATACCAATGCATATACAGTACTGTAGTAAGTTACTAGAGGAAATATACTATAGTAAATACCATAGTGTTTTTAACCTTCCTGTGTTGAAGTTATTGTAGTAAACTGAATACTTCAGTATACTAAGTTTCTATAATGAATTCCAACATGGAATGTTTTCATAATGAGATATCCATTGTTTTGGGTTCCAGGCACAATTAAATTGTACATACTGTAGATCACTGAATTTTAGAGACACACTTTTTTTTTTTCAGTATACCACCGCAAATGGTAACTTACTAGAGAAAATATACTATTGTAAATACTGCAGTGTTTTTGAATGTATTGTAGTAAACCATAGTTAAAATACTATAGTGAATACTGTATATACCAACTTTGAATAATAAATCCTGCAGTATATTAATTCATATCGTAACTTAATAGAGACAATATACCATAGTAAGTAAGTAAGTATACAGTATTATGGAATTTTGAACCTTAGTGTAGTACAGTTACTGTAGTGAAGCATAGTTAAACAACTACATTGAATACTACAGTATGCTATAATAACTTCATACTGAATAACACGGTATACCGCTGCACATAGTAACTTAGAGAAAATATACTATAGTAAGTATTGTAGTATTTTTGAATGTTACTGTAGTAAATTTATTATAGTAAATCACAGTTAAAATACTATAGTGAATACTGTATATACCAACTTTGTATAATAAATACTACAGTATACTAATTCATATTGTAACTTACTACAGAAAATATACTACAGTAATTATTATAACTTAGAAAAAATATACTACAGTAAGTATTGTAGTATTTTTGAATGTTACTGTAGTAAATTTATTATAGTAAATCACAGTTAAAATACTATAGTGAATACTGTATATACCAACTTTGTATAATAAATACTACAGTATACTAATTCATATTGTAACTTACTACAGAAAATATACTACAGTAATTATTATAACTTAGAAAAAATATACTACAGTAAGTATTGTAGTATTTTTGAATGTTACTGTAGTAAATTTATTATAGTAAATCACAGTTAAAATACTATAGTGAATACTGTATATACCAACTTTGTATAATAAATACTACAGTATACTAATTCATATTGTAACTTACTACAGAAAATATACTACAGTAATTATTATAACTTAGAAAAAATATACTGTAGTAAGTATTGTAGTATTTTTGAATGTTACTGTAGTAAATTTATTATAGTAAATCACAGTTAAAATACTATAGTGAATACTGTATATACCAACTTTGTATAATAAATACTACAGTATACTAATTCATATTGTAACTTACTACAGAAAATATACTACAGTAATTATTATAACTTAGAAAAAATATACTGTAGTAAGTATTGTAGTATTTTTGAATGTTACTGTAGTAAATTTATTAGTAAATCATGTTAAAAAAAAATACTATATGAATACTGCATATACCAACTTTAATAATAAATACTACAGTATAATTAATTCATATTGTAATCCATTACAGAAAATATACTACAGTAATTATTATAACTTAGAAAAAATATACAGTAAGTATTGTATTTTGAATGTTACTGTAGCAATTTATTATAGTAAATCACAGTTAAATACTATAGTGGACATTGTATATACCAACTTGTATAATAAATACTACAGTATACTAATCACAGGTCCATAATGAAAATATAATACAGTAATTATTATAACTTAGAAAAAATATACTGTAGTAAGTATTGTAGTATTTTTGAATGTTACTGTAGTAAATTTATTGTATTACAGTACACCATAGTTAAAATACTATAGTGAGTTTACCACTGCATATAGTGACTTACTACAGTGAACACTACAGTTTACTAGAGGTTACTATAATAATTACTTGCATAATTGAACTTTTTGTGCTGGTGCCATGGACCAAATGTACTGTACCTGTAAGAGCATGGTGTCTTACACAATCTTAATTACATGAGCAAAATGCACATTTCTATTATGAATTTTCCAGAATTTGTTTTCTACACTCCTTAATGTGACGTACATTTGGGTTCAGTAAGAATAAGAGAGACGGTTAGAGAGAGAGAGAGCGAGAGAGCGGCGTACACTCTGTGCACTAAGGAATGCAGGAAAACAGAATCATGTGAAAAGCAGGATGCTCACTGGAATTCTAGGGGGCCTATTTCAACACTCCTAAAACAGGATTGTGGTCTGGGCAAACGAAGGGAAAAAAGCCCATATTATATTTTACGTTCCAACCTTTTTTTTTTTTTTTTTTTTTTTTTTTAGACTTTACAGGAATATTTGAAGTACTCTCTGAGCTGTGTGGGGGAAGTAAACCAGAGGGTTGGAGGTTTAAAACCAGGCCTGTTTAAGCTCCGTTGCCCTCTGGCAATAACAAATCTCACTCCTCTGGTGCTTTTAAGAGTGCTCTCTCTCCCAGTGTTCTTCTCTCTCTGTCTCTGTCGTCCTCGTCTCCCGTTCCATCTTCAGTAGGCAGCCCTCATAAACAACATCATGTCTCTGTAAACAGTGCACTTAGGGTACTTTAAAAAACGACCGCTCCTGGGAGAAAGGAGCTGAACACGGACAAGTGATTGCGCTACCGTCCGGATATCCCTTCCGTTTCTTTACGCATAAACACAATTGGGTAGGAATGTGAAATAACATACTCAAATCCGATCCCGGGAGTAGGAAAACCTTCTGAGCCACTACAGAGCCATGTAACTGAGACCGGCCGAATTACAGGATCCCTGTAGTGCGGCCACCAAAGCGTAAAGACCGTCTTTCAGCTGAATAATAATGCGTTGGGACTCTGAGTACTGAGGATAATTTTTTCGTACCCGGGGCCATTTATGTGATATGCAAAAGCGTGTGTTCTGTTCCGTCCTAATCTTGATATGTTTGGAGGGAACAAGGTTAAATGGAAAGGCACAAGATTAGCAGACAGTAAAGAAAAAAACCGTGTGCCTCTAAAATTCAATGATCTATGTACAATTTAATTGTGCCTGGAAACCAAAAACGACGGATATCTCATTATGAAAACATTCCATGTTGGCCTTTATGAACAGGGCATTTAGTCTGCTTTCATATTTGGCATTTTTGTCTTAACAACCAGTGCACATTTTAAGTAAAAAAATGAACAGAATGTGGTCGCTTACAAAAAAAAAGAAAACAAAAGCACTATGTACTGTTTCTCGTCACAGTGAGGCTTTCAAAGTGAAAACAGAAAAACAAAACCACAGCGTGACATTAAGCATATCTTGACCAGAATCAGGTTGCTAGGTGGGAAAAGAAATTGAAAAAAATATTGTAATCTAATGAAAAATGTATACGTTTTGGGAGCATTTTCCATCATACAGGCAGCTCCTATTCTCTCATCATCATCATCATCATCATCATCATCATCAGCTACCCCAAAAATGGCCAAATGGATAAAGCAAATCCGCGTGGTCCTGGTTTAATCCCGTCAGCGATGCCTTCTCACCTGCTAACGCCTTGATCCGAGAGCGCTCGAACAGGCGTGCCGAGCTGTTCTCATTGTCCCACTCCTCGTCCCAGCGGTTGTTGACAGTATCCTGGTACTGCTGCTGGATGTCCATGTGGTCATATTCGGCGGCTACTGTCGTCATCCTGATCTCTCTCACCTTTGGGCCTTTTCACTGATCAAAATTCCTCATGGGCGGCTTCCTCTGAAACCCTGCGAGAAGGAAGGAAGGAAGGAAGGAAGGAAGAATGTTTGATATGTAGATATAGATAGCACAGATATATAGTGTCACATACATCTTAATATTTAATATTTTTTACATTTTAATCATTTAAAAAAGTAATGAAATCCGAAATTGGACTTGATTTGAAAAAAAAAAATAATAATAATAATTCATGCACACGCAGCATGAATATATAAAGAATGTAAAAAGACAATTTGAGACAAAGAAAAATTCATCTGTGGATGAATTTCTGCTTTGGTCTACGTTGTGACAGCATCTGTTTTGCCATATAAAATAAAACTAAAAACGGATTGAACTCAATTCAATCCGTTTTATATTTAGAGATTCTGTTTGGTTAGCACCGTGGTGCCGTGCTTCATGGTTCCTTTGGTTTCCTGCAGGTTCTCTGGTTTCCTCCCCAAAACATCCAGCTGTGCAAACCGTGCCTGTAGCTATACAGTATGTGCTCGGTATCCTGTAAAATCCCTGACCATCTTAATCCAGGATTAAGTCCCACCTTGACCGCGGTGTTCTCGGGATACGCTCTGGATCCGCCTCAGCCGTGTCCAGGAGAACTTAAATACTGAAGATGATTGAAGGTAGGCTTCCGAACCTCCAGGATACATTTGCACTTAAAGGTGTAATAGTAAGTTTGAACAAAGTTGTTTCATGACATTACATTTCCCTGGTTAAAAAAAAAAGTGTGCTTAAGGGCAGATCAGCTGACCTGGTGTTCATATAGATAATAATGAGCACATAAACAGTTTGGAATAGTTTTTTTTTGTTTTGTTTTGTTTTTTTAAACAGAAAGAGCCCTCTGGTGGATAAAGCTGTGTATGAACCTCTGTGTCATGAGAATCAGACTGAACTCCAGACTAAACCACACCCTTAATCCTTCTCCTGAACTATCTTAAGGAGGCATACTGCCCTCACCTGGTCAACCTCTAGAACTGCGTTGTACAACAGAGAGTGAATCCTGGGATTAGCGCAGTGATTAGCGTCTGTCTCATCTATAGCATGTCGGTGACAACGCGCCGTGTTTAATGCGCGAGCGTCTTCCTCTCAATGCCTGCTCTGTTAACTGAAATCAGCACTCTCTTTTCCGCGCGCCTGACTGTCGATTAGTTTGACGAAATCAGCGAATACGACTTGTGTGTATTGTGCGTTTGTGTGAAGGCACGTTGTCAGCACAGCACTATGCTGAGAGAGAGAGAGAGAGAGAGAGAGAGAGAAACCTATGAACTCAGCATGTGTGTGAGGCCTTGCTGCAATCGTGCCAGACACAACGAACGCACAAAACAAACATAATAGGCGTCTGTTCATGGTGGGAATGCGGGCCTTCCCTGAGTGCCTGGCTTGTGGCACTGTAGGCTTCAGACTCCATTTAAAACCTAATTGCTACCATAAGGCTTGAGCTGAGCAAAAAATAATGTGTTTCAGTCCTGTGGGATTTCACCCCCCCCCTCCTCCCCTCCTCCCTTTTCTTTCAGTACGATCCTCCTACACACACCACTGGGATCAGTGCGCGGCGGGTCTGACTAGTCCTGCGTGTGAAACGCTTGATTACCGTCTCACTGCAGGTTGTGCATAACTCTTTTGCAATTAGACCCAATGCGCTGATCGTCGACACCCTGCCGTCTCCCCGTTTCCCCACATCAGCCCCTTCTGCGTATGACTAAGAGCATTTGCTGTGTCTCCGAGACTCCGAAGGCGGTGCAGCGGGCTAAATATAGCCACGCCGCCGGGCCTGGATTTTAACACGTATAGGCAGCAGTGGTGCGAGTGGGCACAGGCAGAAAAGCGCACACTCTGGCAGGAAGAAGGGATAAACACACAGGTGGCACGAGAACCCAAACACGCCATTTATACACTCAAGCAGCAGTCTGAAAAGACCACGCGTACACCCACGTACAACGGCAGACATATGCACACAGTCGGCCTACGGAACTCTGATATTTAATAATCGAGCCTCAGTACTGTAGTTACAGTTGCACAAAAGAGCTCAATAGCTAAGAGGAGGTTTAAAAAAAAAATGAAGCAAATGAAAACGAGGAATGCAAAGGCGGAGAGGTACAGAAGGAGAGAAGTCTTACTGTCAGATGTTTATTAACACAAAAGAGAATATGACAAATGGTTTGGAACAAATGAAGGGAATTTCGAAAGAAGAAGAAGAAGCGATACTCTGGCAAAACGTATGGAGCATCTGCAGAAGATGAAAGGAATTAAAACCTCGGGATCTGAATATGAATCAAAAACTGACCCATTGATTTAGTGAATTAAGTGACAAAAGCCTGAGATATGCGTCAGTAATATCAGACGAGAGGAAGTGGTGCTGTGATGCGGTTGTACAGTAGGCATGAGGGTGCAGCTATGATGATATTCACTACAACAGCACGACCTCGAGGGTGATATAACTCAAGTATATCTCAGACTTTCACCACTTATTGTAGCACATTAGGTTAGATTTATGTACACATTACACAACAAGCTATGCACTAACGGAACACAGGACATATGCATTATGTTTCCAGTAGGGCTAAACATATCGTGATTGTGATTTGAAATGAGATATGTAACTATTAAATCTACCGTTTAGTACAGGTAGCGGATAATAATACAGGTAAGAAGACGACCACCCATATATTCATTTAGCATCTCAAATTATTATTATTATTATTATTTTTTTTTTAAAGCCCTATATAAATTCCTGTCTATACTCATATTCCAGCCATCCATCCATCTACTGTAGGAACCTCTGTAGTCCAACAAGGGACCATGGAGGCCAATGGTAATTACCACTAGATTTATTCCCAGTTTACGACCGCGGTAGGAACACCGGTCGACATTCACACACTACGAGCAAATTGGGAACGCCATTTATTGTAATGTGCATGTGGGAGGAAACCAGAGTACCCGGAGGAAACCCACCAAGCACAGTGGAGAACATGCATGGCCCTGGAGGTGCAAGGCGACAGCGCTGATCACTACGCCACCGTGCCGCCATGCTTATGTTACTGTGCCTGTAATAAATTGCAGTCTTCCAAGATTAGGTAGTTGCACTGGTCCATACTGTGATTTCGATTCATTTGATTAATTTCCACTGAAATTACTCAACTGAAGTAATTGAACTGTATATGATTGAGAGGACAATAAAAGACCATTTGACTCAACTTGATTTGATATTATGACCGTTGATTGTTTTTAATTGCCTAATTATGAACAAAATAAAATGCTCCTTTGATGTCACTCTCCCAAGGACAATGCCAAGGACAAAAGAACTTGGCATTAAAGTTTCTCATTAATGTAATCTGAGACTCAAACACCATTTCACTTTTTACAGTAACAGAGTTTTTACTGAAAATACGTTTTTGATTAATGGTACACCAAATAGTAAAGAGTCATCTTTGTAGATTTACTGAAAAGAGTCGATTCGTTCACAAATGACACATCAGTTAAAAAAAAACAAAAGAAAAAAAAAACAACAACATGTAGGACTGATACAAAACGGGGTGCCAATTCATCGCAGTCCGCATACACATATACACACTCACACTACGGGCAATTACCCTAATCTGGGAGGAAACCGGTGGGAATCGAACCCAGACCATGGAGGTGCAAGGCGAAAGTGCTAAACACTAAGCCACTCACTCATCATCATCTATCCCGCTTAATCCTGTATTCAGGGTCACGGGGGGCCTATCCCAGGAGACTTAGGACACATGGCAGGGTACACCCTGGACAGGGTGCCAATCCATCACAGGGCACAGACACACACACACACACACACACAACGGGCAATTTGGGAACGCCTACCTACATGTCTTTGGGAGGAAACCCACGAAACGCCATGCACACAGAGACGGGAATCGAGCCTGGCCGGGGATCGAACCCGGACCCTGGCGGTGCAAGGCGACAGTGCTAACCACTACACCACCGTGCCGCCCTTAAGTAGCAATAATTTTAGAGAATTCTGATTCAGAAACCTGGAGCGAGTGAACAAGAGCCTCTAAAGCTATAAGCGGTTCGGTGCTCAGGGTGGAGACTCGCCTGATGCCAATAAGCTCATAAGCTGAGGAAATCTACCCTCCGTCCACAAAAAAAACATCAGCGTATCGATTTCGTTTTCCCTTCCAGATACTGTAAGTCATGCGCACGCCTGACAGCCCGGCATTGATTAAAGCCTTATTGCATCCCTGGTAAGAATCCTGATATGCGAATATATAAGCATGTTTTGCAAAACAACAATTAGGATGTACTCTGATGAACAAGGACTTAAAGGACGAGCGCGTTTCTGTGAGGCGTCGGCATGCGGTGCGAGAGAGCCTCTATACGACTTTCAATCAGCAGGTTTCTTCTTACAGGATATGAAACTTGGAAGGAAAAAAAAAAGAAAAAAGCCAAATGGTGCTACAATTAGCCTCACTTAATCACTTGTTCTTCTATCTATTCTTGGATCATCATCATCATCATCATCATCATCATCATTTTGCTCCCACTCTTTCTCCTAAAGGCCATTACCGGCTCCTCCTTTCTCTGCTCCTCCACCACTAATTCCCTTAGCTCTAAAAGAAAAGAGAAAAGGATTTCGTATGATGATAGCGCTCGATTATTATCCTGCCGCCGAACCAGCGGCACAGACCGAGCTCTGTGATTATACGCCATTTTACATCCGTGAGCCTCACAAACCTCGCTTTGTTTTTGCTCTGACATCACATTTTATCTTTCGACGGTTTTAATGGCGCGGCTTAGGCGCTCTTTCAGGGTTTCGAGCCAAGTTCCCGTCTGGGTGAAACGCTAATGTGGGTGTCAGACGCAGACGTGCTTTTAGCAAATGCCTCCCTACTGATTGAGTTAAGAAAGCCAAAGTGTTCGAGAACGATGGACCGGTTCTGTTACATCAACTCCGGATCGGGTTGCCAGATTTAAACCATCCGTATCGGTTCAACTAAAATGTGCAGTCATTTCATAGAGCTTTTATAAACTGAAGAACTGGATGATGGTTAGAGTGGGTTAGTCTGTAACTATTATCAGTGGTGAAACAGGCACCTTTTTTTTTTTTTTTTTCCAAAGGTGTCCAACGTGTTTTTTTCACTTCAATACTTTATCCACTCGGCTCATTTTCTATCCTGCTTATCTGGCACGAAGCAGGACACACACTAGATGGATTACCAGCCCATAGCAGGGCACACTCTCTCTCACACACACACACACACACACACACACACACACACACACACACACACACACACACACACACACACACACACGCATTGCATGTCTTTGGACTGCGGGAGGAAACCAGAGTACCCTGAGGAAACCCATCATGCACTCCACACACACACACACACACACACACACACACACACACACACACACCTGAAGGATACAAAGGACTGGACCCTTGGCGAACCTTGACTGGACATTTTTTTTTGTTTATTTAGATTATACTAAAAAAAAACAAAAAACAAAGAAGTAAAGACTCTACAGTGGGAAAAAAAAAACTACTTTGACACTGGAGACTCCTTCCATAAAACACTTTCAGTCCATTAAGATATTATGTCGTGGATTTTGTTACATATTTTGTTCCTAAGTGAACTCTGGAAGTGAAGGTGGACTTTTAAGACTCGATTTATTCCTGTACACATTTACATTAACATCCTAAAGCTCCTCGATGCTGAGGCGTGTCGAGAAAGCATTAGCCTTCAGCTTCGCTGATATGATGGATCGATTCATGGAGAGACAGAAAAGCCAATGTACTAACACATCTCGCAGATCAGCAGTTCGCTCATTAGCTAGAGATCATCAGTGTTTACAGGCACTGCGGTAGATCTCGCATTGTTTCCTCTCCGTCAGTCTCCTCTGCCTCTCCCTCTCGTCCAGGAAAGCAAAGCTGACTAAATGCTATTACTCCAACAAATGGCCTCTGTGGTGTTTTGCTTTCTCAAGAAGAAAAAAAAAACAAAAACACACACACACACACAAGCCTGGAGCTCTGGGAGTCGAGTGGCCATTATGAAACAGGAAACTCGAGACTCTGATTTCATGTAAGCTTGGCAGAAAGGCTGCAGGACCGCGACGTACTGATTGGACCGGAGCGAACCCGAGAATAAGCAACGCCTGATCAGATCTCAGATAGCATGCTGTTTAACGCAACTAAACCAATTATGTTTTGTCTTCAAAATTTTTTTTGAAAATGTCTCAATTTCCAGTTTCCTGGAAGCATCCAGGTTATGAGTTTGAATCCCAGAAAGGGGCACTCTTTATATGCGTCCCATAGCATGTAGAACCTCCTTTATAGAATGTTTAGGATGTCATGTTTATATTGTCCTTATTGTAAGAAATAATCTTAAAAGAAAAAAGATCAAATGTTTCCAAAGTTCCAACACCCTTTTACTGAAGACTCCACACCAAGCTATTCCCTGCTGTCTGACTATGACGTCACACGTCTCGCTTTCTCACCGAACTCACATGTTGGTTCCACCCTAATGGCTCCGACACACACACACACACACACACACACACACACACACACACACACAATCTGAGATCGTATGTCTATATAGCACAAGGGACATGTGTTTTTTTTTTAAAGGGCTGCTGACCAAAAAAAAAAAGAAAAAACCCTAAAAAATCCCCATAATTTTAAAATCTCGTCACTATTTTCAGTTGTTGCTCTCATGCAGAGCCAGTAATAATGACTTTAAACGGTCAAGGGAGAAACCCAATAAAAATACAGAGAAGTAGGCATTAAAATGTAATGCAAACTAAACATGTTAAATGTGTTAACAGCTAAATACAGTACAAGGGGCGTTCAAGTCAATCCAGGACTTCTGATGAAATTTCTCCTGATTGATGCCGTCAAACCGCCATTTACAGACGACTTCAGGTGCAGTGCAGTGATGAGACTCTTAGCCGTACGTCGGTGAATCACGTTCACGGTCAGGGCGTGATCGAAGACCACTGCAGTTATTCCTGTGAACAGTCAGCGAGTGGAACGCCTGATCCTTAAAAATCAACGTTGCCAACTGACGGTCGATATGCAAGTGTGTGGGACCTGTGCACACAATCATTCACCAACAACGCTTGTACATTACAGGAGCTCGGCTGGGAGTTACTGTCACATCCCCCCTGTACAGTCTCGACCTCGCTCCAAGCCATTTCGGGCCATTAAAGGAGTTCCTGGGAGGCCAGAGTTTCAGAAGCGAAGTGAAGCAGGCAGTCCGATCATGGCTCCGGTGTACCACGAAAACTTTTTATCTTGATGGTGTCCAAGCAGTAGTGAAACACTGGGATAAGTGCATTAGTGCAGTAGAGGATTATATAGAGAAACAAAGGGAGTTTTTACTCTCATCTCTGTGTTCTGTTATTCTGCACACTCAAAAGTCCCGGGTTTGACTTGAACGCCCCTTACGGTTTTAGAACAATCAGGGATGAAAAAAAAAAAATGTACTAAGAAATTATTCTTCACTAAAATATAGCTAGATTAACACTTGAATCTTTTTCATTCGTCTTCAGTAACTGCTTTGTCAGGTTTGCAGTGGATCAGGAGCTTCTCCCGGGAACGCTGGGTGCGAGGCGTGAGAATTCACCCCCAATAGAATGGCAATCCATCACAAGGCGCCATGCACACGCACCCACACACACACACAAATACACACACACACACACTTATTCTCAACCAATCCATCTATCTGTATTCATTTGGGGAGTATTTGGGATTAGAGCAGAGAACCTGGAGGAAACCCAAACCTGGAGGTTCATCGAAACTCAGGAAACTTTAGCAAATTTTTGGTTAAAGTAATTCATTCTTCATTTAGAATAAATAAAGACGTTGTTACTTTTAACGGACACGTAAGGAATTTTTACTTTTACATCTCACCAAAAGCTCTAGATGGTTATTGGCTTAATCCCTAGCTGCCTCCCCCAAGACCCTCAACAACCCCGTCTGGTCACTATCCCAAAGAAATGTAAGATGTCAAAGGTATTTTGGAAATGTGGTTAAAGTTCAAGTATCAAAATGTATGTGGTTAAAGTACAAAGTATAAATACCCTGAATTAGTACTTGTTTCATATAATCGTGAAATGCAATTCCTGACACAGGCTCGTTATTGTATTTATTGTGCAGGGTTTAATACCGGCCCTTGTATCATCATACTGCTGTGCTGCTGTTCGTCTCAGTGCCCCCTTGCTAAAAGCTTGTGCACAGTTCTGCCATGTCACCTTGACACTCAGCATCCATGGCAACCATTTTTAATAACAGAAAGACACTGAAGCAGTGCTTTACACTGTATACATCATATTAACTGTGTGAGAAGTAGCCGTGGTAAAGCACCATGGCCCCGGTGAGTGTCAGGCTGATGTCTGGACCCACTTCGAGTCGAAGTAGGGCTCAGAAAAACAGAACACAGTCATGAGGGTAAAAACTGGCCTCCTAGGAACTCCCTTAATGATTCAAACATGTGTAATTGACTCGGCGCGTGGTCAGGACTGTGGGGGTGCGGGGGTATTGTGTTCATCAAGTATGCATATTTTTCATGAAATTTCAGCTTTGAATATAATAGTTTTTTTTAGAACTCCGTTAGTCAAAGTCTCGTTAGTGAAGGTCTCCATTAAACTTATTGTGCAAAGTTTCTCATAGATCAAACTAGATCAAAGTGCGGCTATTTAATACAAATTTAAGAGGTGTGGGAAAGAAAATCGATTCAGTTACCTATCACGATTCTTTTGTGTGGCAATTCACATATCACTGCACTAAGTCCAAAAACTTCTATTATTATTATTTGTTTTAATCCATGTGCCTGCATTTGAGGCGGTAGAATGTTGTTGTTCCTCTATAATCCTGCAGGGGGCAGATTGAGTTTGTTTAGAAAAGTAACAAAAAAAAAACAACAACAAAAAATTAATATAGAATCGAGATATTTATAAAATGATGATGATACTAACAAAATCGCAATACAAATCCAGTTTTAGATTCTAGGTATCATGATAACTGTTTATAACGATGATTCCCGTCTTGTGTGTGTGTGTGTGTGTGTGTGTGTGTGTGTGTGTGTGTGTGTGTGTGTGTGTGTGTGTGTGTGTCGGTGCAAGGTTCTGGTTAAAGTGATGCATGTGGATTGTGTTGACACTCTCTGCTCTAATGATGGAGCGTGACAGAGGATCATCAGGGACACATTCTTTAACCTAACGCTACCACACACACACACACACACACACACACACACACACACACACACACACCTTCCACTGCAATTAAATCATTATTAACGTACTACCTAACCATTGCTTTCTAAAGCTCAGGACGTTCAGTCAAGGTCAAATCTGTCATATATTCCTGTCCTAGTCCACACAAAGATATAAAAACATATTACTACTACTACTCTCTCTCACACACTCACGCTACCAATCTCAGCCATGTCTGCACCCACCCACACACTTGCTTCATAAGCTCCCTCTTTATAGAATGCCAACTGCTCGGAAGCAGCTCCAGCGTGAGATATGCCCTGTTTCGAACAGCTCAGATATGCTTGCTATCTCTGGTATGTACGCAGCTCAGTACTCCCCTAACTTTAAGCCCTCGCCACTTAAAAAACAACCCGGGTGTGTCTGGCGCTAATTCGTCTAGCAGAATGTGTCTGGTCTGCTTCACTTTTCCGAACCATGGACCTACACCAGCTGGGCCGAGCCAAAATAGCTTTCTCAGGCGCACGCAGAAACATACACACACGCTCACACACAGTGCGTCGATTGTCATCCGCATTCGACACGTGTGTGCCGAAATTCTGAGACGATGCTTCCTCGCGCAGTTGCTAAGTAACGAACCCAGCCAGCAACAAGACGCTCCATCTTGATACTCTGCTGAGACTCGACGGAGGATCTCTGGCGATTATAACAGGCAGAGAAACGGAGGCCGATTACCGCTTGACCACAAGCTGACCGCTATATAGCAAGAATCCATTTGCTAAGCACTTAAGCGACTGGCTTTATAAAGGAAGTGCTCGTGCAGCAAAGTGCACCGGGTTCGATTTGATCAAATCATGAAGCACGCAAGCGAATATACTAGCCAGCATTAAAGGCTGGCGTCTACCGTGCAAAACAACCAGACAAAACACAAGTACTGCATTAAAAAAAGGCAAATCTTCCTTTTTTTTCTTTCTTTTACCTTATTGGTTCATGTTACCATGTACAGAAAAGAAAGAAGAATAATTTTTTTAAAAAATCATACATCCTATTCTTCCGCTGCTATCATCAGGGAAAACACTGAGCCTTTTTTACTTGGAAATACAGCCTGGTGCAAAAGTTTGTGCCCCCCCCCCCCGCCTCGTCTCTCGCTTCCTCGCACCGTATTATGTGTGGTTTTTTTGTTTCTTAACAATCGGTGGTGCTGTTCTGCCCATAATTATCCTGTTACCAGGAAGTCAACCCCAAAATAAAACCTGTTGGCATCTTCTTCTTTTTTTTTTTTTCTCTGTGAAAGACATGGCCGGGGTTTTTTAGCCCCGGCCGACAATCATTAGCGGAGATTTAGTTCAACATCATGTACGCTGTTGTATCGCACGCCTTTGTTAGACCGTCACACGATTTACATTCTGTTTAACTGCGAAC